>JBAGKK010000501.1:2181935-2200421 GCA_037177015.1 Euceroptres primus | reverse complement strand
TTAAATGTAGAAACTCCAAATCTCATTATTATTGGATAATCCAGATGGTAGAGAACTTCTTTTCTTAAATATATATAAATGTGTGTGTGTGTGTGTGTGTGTGTTATATGCCTCCAAGAATGGTTCGCACAGCTTTCTATATTTTCCACCCTTCAGTTTCGCTATCAACCAATCGCAAAATCAACTATCGATCTCTGTAGAACAATTATCAGACTGAGATTTAATAAAGTTGCGATGATTATTTATATTATACAGCAGAATTATTAGTATATTGTTGCTTCAGGCTATCAGGTTGTAAATTTTATATAAATAGGACTCTTGTAATCAAGGTTATTCAGAGTTCTTGACAAATATCCCAGTGGGAAATTGACTGTGCTATCAATTGGCCCAGCATGGAGCGAATGTTGCCAGATGTAGTACTTACTGGACCATTAATATTGACTTTGGCAGAATTACTGGTCCAATACTGAGCCAGTACTGGCTGACGATTTTAATGGATTTATCTTAGCTCAATATACTGGCACAAATATGCTACCAGTATGACGAGGTCGACTTTCAGTCTTATCAAAAATTTTTCATCGGGATGTCAGATTAAATAGAGTTTAATTAAAGATTCAAGATTTTATACAAACAGCCCATGTATATCCCATTAATATTCCAAGATATCCTGTGGACATACTAGAGATATTTGTTAGATATTTGCGGGATATACCACAAGTTGAAATTTTCTGTATCCCTGGGACATCCATGCGATATCCTGGCATGTTTGTCGGTCGTTTCTTCAACGTGAGATGTCTCGTGAATGTCTCGTATTAATCATTGGAATATCTCAGAAACGACCAAAAAACATCCAACGATATCCTGCAGATATCACAGAGATAAAAGAATTTCCATTTTTTTAAGATATCCCACAAATATTCAACAGACATTCCTAGGATGTCCATACGATATCCTGGGATGTTTTTGGACATTTCAGGAACATTCCAATGTCAAACGTGGGATACTGTAATTTTCTAGCTATATCTTACGTTGGACAATAAACATTGAAATATCCCGGAAGCGTTCAAACAGCATCCAAAGATGTCCTATAGATATCCCAGGGTTATAAAAATTTCGTTGGATACTTGCGGGATATTCTTAAAAGGCAGAAAATTTTATATCCCTGGGATATCCACAGGATATCTTTAGTTGTGTTTTGGACGTTTCTGGGATATTCTAATATTCTGGCATATTCCATCTATAAAATTACAATATTTCACGATGGAAATTAAAACATCCCAAGAACGTCCAAAACATCTAAAGATATCCTGTAGATATCCCAGAGGTCTAAAAAGTTTCGCCTTTTAAGGATATCTCGCCAATATCATCCGACATCCCTAAGATATCTGTACGATATCCAGGGATGCTTTTTGGGACGTGCCTGGGGTATTCAAATTTCTAAAGTCGGATATCTAGAAAATTACAATATTTCACATGGGTCATTGAAATATCCCAGAACCGTACAAAAAACATACAAAGATATCCAGCAGATATCCCAGGGATAAAAGAATTTCCATTTTTTAAAGATATCCCACAAATATCCAATAGACATTCCTAGGATATCAATTCGATATCCTGGGATGTTTTTGGACATTAATGAAATATTCCAATGTCAAACGTTAGATATTGTAATTTTCTAGCTATAACTTACGTTGGACATTGGAATATCTCGGAAGTGTCCAAAAAGCATTCAAAGATGTCCTACAGATATCCTAGGAATATAAAAATTTCGTTAAATATTAACGAGATACCCTTAAAGGACGGGAAATTTTATATCCACAGGATATCTTTAGTTGTATTTTGGACGTTTCTGGGATATTCGAATGTCCAACGTAAGATATCTAGAAAATTACATTAGGGGCAAGTTGACTAAGACGGACTATCTCCTAAGACGGGTTACCCTTAATCTTTTTGTATGAAAATATTATAATCATCACTTATGTATAAAGATACATGCGCAGCAGAAATTTAATTATTTTAAAAGTGTTTTTTTTCTGCATTGGAAGCAAATTAACAAAAACAGAAAGGAAAAATTATTTTTGTACATTAGAGAACGAACTTTTACTTTTTTTAGAATTTTTTGATTTAATAACTTATTCTAATGATTTGAAGGAGCAAGTTTTTTATAGATAATTTTGTAAACTTTGCAATTGTTAATTACGTTTTATTAATTGTTATGCTGTTTAATAAAAATATTTTTAAAATTGTGAACATACAAAATTCCTAAGACGAGCCCCGGTTAGGCTAGAAAACTGCAGATAAAAGCGTAATCTGCTTTATCTATGAATTACCGACGGTACACCGAAAATACGTCAGATATTTAAATTTTCCGCCATAATTAGTACCTTTCCTAACCTCTTTATTGCTTTTTGATCATGAACAAGAAATTTTTAAAAATATGTTGTTTATTCACTTTATATCAGTAAATTATTGATCTACGATGAATAAAATTTTTCATTTTACAACTTTTTATAAATATTAAGTTTGTGATCTTTGTTGATACTTGTTTTCTGTTAGACCTTATTTAACGCTTATTTTACGTTTGATAATGAATTTTGGATGAATAATTTGTCATAAATGTACAGAATGTTTAAACAGTACGCTACGAATAAAATTTATTAATGTCTAGTGTTTAATTATGCAGCTTTTTTGATTTTTAAAAGGGGCTCGTCTTAGGATACCGGGTTGCCCAAGACGGAAAAAATACATATTTTTTCAAAATCGAAATTTTTTTGTCTTTTAAACATTTTTTAAACTTTTAAGTATATGAACTTTGTAAAGTAAACATGAAACTATGATATAAGTAATCGCTTTTGTTTCTGAAGTTTCTTAAAATTGAAAATTTTCGGAAAATTCCCTATCTCACGTTTGACACTGAAAAATCCTAAAAACGACAAATACAACCAAAGATATCCTGTAGATATCCCAGCTTCTTAACAGTTCCGCCTTTTAAGGATATCTCACTAATATCGAACAGAAATCCGTAGGATATTCATATGATATCCTGGAATGTTTTTTGGACGTGTCTGGGGTATTCAAATTTCCAACATGACATAAGTATATCTCGCAAAATATCCAACAAATATCGCTAGGATATTCACAGGATATCTTGAGACATAAATGGGATATGCCGGTGCTGTATAATGATAATAATAATAATAATAATTTTCTTATCAGTCTTATTCAGAAGCATCCAAAAACATCCTAATAATTAGTGATGTGCAAAATGATTCGGGTCGGATCGGGTTAACCCGATAACCCGACCTGGAAGCCCAAAAACACAACCCTAAAGTTCAATTAAAAAATTTACAGAAATTTCAGATAAGTTTCCGTAAATTTCTGGAAATTTTTTAACTGAACTTACGGGTCAGTTCGACCCGACCTGAAAAAACCCAACCCGACCCGTCGGGTTCGAGGTTTTAAAAATTTTGCACACCCTTACTAATAATATATCATGTGGATATCCCAGGGATATAAAAATTTCCATCCTTTAAAGATATCTCAAAAATATCTAACAGATATTCGAAGGATATATCCATACGATTACGATATTTTGGGATATTTTTGGACGTTTCTGGATTATTCCAATATGCAACGATAGATATTGTAATTTTCTAGCTATATCTTACGATTTCCTGGAATGTTTTTTGGACATGTCTGCGGTATTTAAATCTCCAGTGGTGTGAGATGTCTAAAAAATTACAATATCTCGAATTGCACATTAGAATATCTCAAAAACGTCCAAAAAACATCCAAAGATATCCTATGAGTATCCCAGGGATATAAAAGGTTCCGCCTTTTATAAATATATCCCGCAAATATCCAACAGACATCCCTAGGACATTCACAGGATATCTTGAGACATAAATAAGATACCCCTGTGCTGTATGATAATAATTATTTTATTAATAATCTTATTCAATATTGACGGGAAGGTTTGTCAGAAAATTACTAACACTTGATAAATAAAATAAAATATAAAAGAAATCACTGACATTTACCTAATCAAATGTAATTGTATTAAAAAAATTTCGGCGGACCTGCCCTTTTTTTGAATTTGATGTAGATGGATTATTAACTTCTTATAGAAATAATTGCATTTTAATTGGAAAACTTTAGTGATTTCCTGATTACCCTTTGTAATATTTTGTTACTTATTTTCTAAATTTTTTCAATGAATTTTACTGTTTTTGACAAATGTAAGTAATTTGGGTATTTCCTTTGATTTAATTTTAATGTAAAAAAATATTACGAGGATATAGCCCTCTATTAAATAGTATAATAGTGAAGGAATTATGTCTAAAACAGTCACTCCGCTAAAACGGTCAATCTTTAATAATTAACTGGTTAAAAGAAATAAGCGAAAGTTTTTTGTAAGAAAATATTGTGAAATAAAATATACACCGGTGACAAATGATTTTAAACAATAAATATGTAAATTGACATAATAAAATGTAATTATAGATTTCGCCTACTTTATGATGAAATGTTACTTCAAACTTGAATTCCATTATTGAATGCTTTATGTTAATGCTTATGTTAATGGTTCCATTGTTATTGGTATATTATAGTTCGTTCTCTAAACTTTGGTTTAAACTTTGTAACAATTTATAATGGTGAATCAATTAATTAAAAATAAAATAAATATAATAAAATAGCGACTCGAATAAAATGGTCATAATCTTGTATGTATAAAACGGTCAGTCGAAAGGGATTTTGCGCCATCTGTCTACTCCCGGTAGAAATACACTGCTCTTCCGAGTTAACGGCAGTTTCGGGGATGGCCTGAATGTCCTTGGCGTTAAATCGGAAGTCTCTAAACGTAAACAAGTCAGGGCCGTATGAACTATTTCTGTTTGATTTTTGTCACCAGTGAAAAATATTTTTTAAAATATAAGTTTAATTTAACGGTTACTTTACTGTTAAGTTTGATTTAGTTATTATTTATGAATTATTATACATAACGCATAACCAAAACACTGAAAACGAACTGATGCGAACCGACGAAATTCTACTGCATCACTACTGCGCACTTTGTTGCTACGCTACTTGCGCAACTCCGGTGAGCTTCGAGCTCGGCTTTCTCGACCCCTTGAACCCCTCACCAAAAAACCAAATTCCTGGAACCTCTATATTGGAGGCCGCTAAAATGGCAGAGCAGTATACTATCCCAAAGGTAGTATACTGCTAGGTCATATTTATATGCACTCGTCTCTGAATCGAGAACCGGGCTCGGGAGTAGACGGTTCTCGATTCAAAGCTTTCGAGAGAGCAGCCTTATGTCAACATTCAGGACCGCGTATATAGTCTCTGAACGTACAAAAGTGAACAATGCATTAAAACTGTGAACAAATTGGATAATTTTTTTAATTCAGTGTAGTGCTGTAACATAACCTCTCAATTCGTACCGTCGTTACTGTTAAAATTTATCCTTCTGTTTTACCGTAAACAAACAGCTTTAAGGTTATGTAACTATTTTAAGAAAATTATAATTTTTAAATTATTTAATGCAAAAAACTTCATGTTTTGAAACTATATTCTTGATTTCTTATTTTGACAACAATAATTTGTTTATAAATAATAATTTATTGTACTTTTAACCCCAATATAACCATACCCTATTTTAACTCATATTTTACAATATTTCGTGAAATTTATATAATAAAAGTGCTACAATGATAAACAAAATATTATAATGTGACATTTAACAACCGTAGTGCTGAAATTAACAGAAAAATAAGTACATATGTTTAAGCAATTCTTTGGGACTGACCATTTTATCCGAGCGTGTTGTTAAAACGGTCAAAATGCAGACCTTTTCTGTTTGCATTTTTTAGTTTATTCAAATGTATCGTACTACACTTTTAATCTTTGGACATTGTAGAAAAAATTTCTAAGTACCGTTTATCAGACTCGTTTCCTAGAAATTATTTAATTTCTGAAAATAACAATCTGATTAATGCTAAGGTGTCCATTTTAGACATAATCCCCCTAATAATGAATGTAATAGTAACTAGTTTTAATTAAGATGTACTTTTTAGGAAAATCCAAGAAAATCATTAACAGAATTTGGAAGCTGAATTTAAATAACCGTTTTTAAAATAGTGTTAGGATATGCGGAACCAATTTATAAAATAAAGAAGGGTAGACACTGAAGGGAAAAACACGGGGAGAAAACTTTTCACGCACGCCTTTCAACTTCAAGGTTTAATAATTACTTTTTATTCCTAAATTAAAAGTCCTTTATAGACAAGCTTTAAAAAATGATTCTCTACTTATGAACCTTAAACCAATGAAACTCCAGAGACTGATGAGTGATAAATGATCTCATATTACCCATGTGACACATAGTAATTTACTTAATTTAGATAGATTAGACTTACATTAAAGACAAGTTCTACGTTCTTAAAACATGTGCATACAATTTTTACTTTTAAGAAAATTATAATCGGATACAATTTCATAATTAATTATTGTTAGAGTATCAAATGGTGTCTATAAAATGGAGAACGGGATTTTATTATAAAAATATAAAATTTTAATGAAGTTGCTCTTTGATTATAGATAAGTTAAAATGTAAAGAACAAAAAAATATTTCGTCTTATTTATATTCGCATTTACATTGAATACGTAAAATTTGCATAGGCATTCAAATTATGCAGCTCTACGCCGCAAAAAAGTTTCAATTCAATTCAATTGCTAAGACGCGAAGCAGGAAAACCAATACGTCTCTGCGTGCCGGCCATGATGGATTACTGGAGCTATGGGAAACTATCTGTCAAGCACAATATCGACCCTCGCCCTCTTCGTCCGACCCCCGCGACTCGGGGCTTGCTCCCTTTTCCACAGTTGCCATTTCTAGAATATATGCTCAAACATGAGAATTACCTACACTTCTTTCATTTTTTATTACCATAAATTAAGATTATTAATTTATATCAAAGCACGAAAAATGTATATATTTTACAATTGATATACTCTTTAAATCTTAATTAATAGTTTTTTACTAATAAAATACATAGTGCCGAATCCTTTATCAATTGCTTTTATAAGCATTTTTACTAATTTATAGTAGAAAACTACTAATTTCTGGTAGATATCTATTAATTAATAGTAAAAAACGACTAATTTACTTATAGTAATCTTAAGGCTTACTAAAATTCATTTAGTAAACCTTACTAAAAAAATTAGTAGTTTTACTAATTAGTAGGCTTACTAATGCATTTAATAAGCGTTACTAAGAGAATTAGTAGTTTTCTACTAATAAAACAGTGCCGAATCGTTTACCAATTTCTTTGGTAAGCATTTCTTCTAATTTTTAGTAATAAATTACTAATTCAGAGTGAAAAACTGCTAATTCACTTTGTAAGGCTTACTAATTTAGTAATTAATTTATTTGTTAATTTAGTAATTCATTTACTAGTTTACTTAGTACGACTTACTAAGCGAATTAGTAGTTTTACTAATTAGTAAGCTTACTAAATAATTATTTAAACCTTACTAAGCGAATAAGTGGTTTTCCTAACTAGTAGGCTTACTAATTTATTCAGTTGACCTTAATAAAGAAATTAGTAGTTTTCTACTAGGAAAAAGTAGTTTTCTACTATGAATTAGTAGTTTTCTACTATGAATTAGTAGTTTTCTACTATGAATTAGTAGTATTCTACTAAAAGTTAGTAGAAATGCTTGCTAAAGCAATTGATAAACGATTCGGCACTGTTTCATTAACAGAAAACTACTAAGCCAGATTTAGAAAGCATGTAAAATTAGAATTATAAAATTCAGAGCATTCAAAGTGAAAAGCGTTTAAATTTTAAGACACTGATTTTAATTTTAATCATAATAATATTGTAAAATTATTAGAAGACATTAATATTTTTATGTTTTAATTTTGAATAATCTTGGAATTAATTATCTTTTTCGAGGACTTTTAAATGATTAAGTTCTCACGAATCCTAATGCCCTCGAATTAGAGTAACAATAAAATTAACTTTACATTGAAATTAATTTTCGGGTTCCAATTCTGGCGCAACAAAAAGGAAACTTCACATTTGGCGCCACTTTCTACGAAATTTTTCAATATTGCAAAAAAATTCTTTCTTAGAGAATGTTTCACACTTTTTGGTGAAAATATTTTTCATAAATTATTTAGGCAATTTTCTCTCAATTTTTTATAAATTTGAACAAAAATGGGAAAAATTCCCCAAAACCTTATTTTTATGGCATTTTTCTAACACTTACTCTTGAATTTTTCTTACAGGTTTTGGTAATGCTATAATTCTGGTAACTAGGTATCGGAGCTCATGAAATTCTTTTACTTGCTCTAGGTGAAATTTCTATGAAATTTGATATATGTATTGAATTTAAAAATTTGAAAAATTATAATTTTAAACCAATAAACATATAATTGCCATATTTTTTTTATACATTTTAGTGGCCAATACATTTTACACATTATACGGGCCAATTTTATAAAATTTCGTTTTCGTTTGTTGGAAAATTCCTAAATTTCTTATTAATATTTCCAAAGTTATATATAGGGAATTTTCGCAAATATATTTTGAGTAAAATTTTCGAATTTATAAGTAATAATCCACAAATTTTTTTTAGAAAAGTTCCACATCTCTTAGGGAAAATTATACAGATTATACTACATTGTTTCTGAATTTTTTCCAGATATCTTTCGGAAATTTTGTATAATGAACGTTTTCAAAGTTCAACGCATCCAATTTCAAACATTTTCATAATTTAATCATTCAGAAGTTTGTATCGGAATAAGGGGCTGTTCAAGTATTACGTAACGCGATTGTGAGAAGGATGGAAATATGATTCCCGTGCAACTGAAAGAGACAGAAGTATACCACAAGCGTTACGTAATACTTGAACGGTCCCTAATGTTAACGTCATATTTGATATAGTGAAATAATAAAAAACATCAAATAAATAAAAGATGATAGTTGAAATACATGTAAATAAATTGAATAAAAGAGTAACTTTTGAAAACTTTTTGAATAGAAAAAGAAACGTTTTATATGTGTGATATTGTATATGTATGTATTTTATAATATCGGTTATAATATATTGTTTAATAATACACTTATACCTCTCAAAGTTACTCTTCTATTCAAGTTTACTCTAAAAATTTTCGTAAATAATTTATTTTTCAGCACAGAAAATATAATATGTTGATCTTACAAGTATCAATCCTAATTAAAAATATTGGACTAGTTTCTTTGCTTTACAATAAAGATATAAAACTGCCATTTAAATTTTACTATCGGATAAAGTATCTTAATTTTTTCCAAAAAAATTGTAATGGCATATTTACATATTAAGTCCCTAAAAGAGTCTTCAGTTTTATTACATATAAAAATATTTCGAAGTTTGAGGTCATCGCCAAACAAATAAAGACTTAAGAAAATAATAATAAGAAAAAAGTTTGAGAATGTATTAATTTTAATAGATTAGATTATATCAGAGTCTAGTAGAATCATTATAATATGTGAAATCACAACAAAAAAATCGACAGTTTACAATGTATTACGTGTTTCTGAAAAGTTTTTCTGGTATTTGGTCAAATTTATCACTTTAATAAAATAATATATTCTAGAATTGCTATTTACAATTACAGAAAATTAATTTCTAGTAGGAACATTTTGTCGACAGCCGCAGTGAGTGAAATGTTAAATATTCACAAGTCTTATATTTACACAAATGTGCGTAAGAAAAAATATATGATATTTATTTCATTCTATATTTGTTCTAATTTGTATTGAACAAATGGCAAACGTATTTTGTGTTTAGTTTGCTTCTTTAGGTTTGAACTGTAACGAACGCGCAAAGCAGGTACCTGTGGCATTGTGTTTGAGGAACTTTCACTTTTCTGCCGCCCTTTATGTGCACTTCGAAAGAGTCGATTTCTTGAAAACAAAAATCACATTTATAAACCAAAGTTTTCAAAGAATTGCACTATAAAGAAAAATTGCCTATAATTTTTGGAATTGCACAAACTAGAAATTACTTCTCATTCCAGAATATTATTTTTATTCTTAAGTTTTCCAAAACGCAATCGAAGAGCAAAGCAAATATAAAAAATTAAATTCGAGTTTAAATTCAAACATCTGTTACAAACTAATACCATTAGAGATTCAGTTCTCAAGTTTTTTTCAGTGTTTAGAAATGTTGTGTTATGCTTCTTTTCTAATACACCTTCTTCCAGGAAATTTTCACTACACTAATCACAAAACAAAATATTCTATCACACATTGAATATAATTTTTTGGGGGACAAATGATTTTTTTATTAAAAAAATACATAAATTTTGAGGAACGCTACTATACTCGCGCGTTATGCTTTCGGCCATCTTGAGTCAGTTCGAGAAGCGCAGCTGTGTCGATTTCCCCCACCCCTCTATTCAACCCCTAACGTCTAGCTTCTAACCGCCCCAAATGGGTTCCTTACTTCTATTGCCATGTAAACTGAAAAGCATTTATTTGACTTGAAAGTTGCGCAACATTAATTTCCCCTCCGTTGTCAATTTCATAATTATTATAAATGTAAAAAATATTCTTGCATTTACGAATTTTAAAAACTATGGACTTCTCATGAAAATATATTTTGAATAGTGAGTTTTATTGATAATTTAACTTTATTATTATTTGAGACATTTATGTAATACTTTTTATTATTTTTACATATTTATGTATATTAATTATTATTGCCAAATTATTTAAATTAAATTAATTTAATTTATTGACAAATTTCCTGCAACTCACAGTTAAAGATTTATTTTTGAAGATATGAATGCAAATCGTTTGTAAGATTCAAAAACTGTTCAAAGCTATTATTTTGTATAAAGAAAAAGTAAAGCTTGGAATGGAAAGTTTCCTTATTGTGAACATTTCTCTCTAAATCTGAGTTAGTGAAAAGTGAACCAATAATTTACGATAGTGAAAATTTCTATTTATTATTAGTTGTATTTCATTATTTCTTTTAGTAGTTTCCAATTTTTCATTAAAATTTTGGCAATGTCTAGTATTACGGAAATTTCCGTACAACTAGCACACAACATAGTATGGTCCGAGGTTGTACGGAAAATTTCATAACAATATCCTCGGCCTAAAATTTTAATAAAAACTAGGGAGTAAAACCGAAATCTAAAACTGAAAAAAACCGGTATTTTTAAAAACCAAAAAGCTAAAACCAAAATCGAAAAAATATTTTAAAAACCGAAACCGAAACTGAAACCGTTATTCTTAATCCCTAATAACCGATTCCTAGAAACCAAAACTCTTATAAAATAAACTTTATAGCGGTTTTACCAAAGATTTTGTATAATATTTAAAGCGCAATAAAGTTTAAAAGTTTAATGCATAGAATATATAGATTTATACAATATAGAATTTATTTTAAATACTTTATGTGAAATGAAAATTGCTCAGAATTAAAGGAGATTATCTATAACCCCATAATAAAGTTTCGACTGGTTTTATCGGCAATTTTTTATTATAATTTTTTTTTTGTAATTTGAATAGCACTTATGGAAATGACTTTAAAGTTTGTTTTTTGGTTGTTCATATTTTGTTTGATAGAATAAAGTGTTTGATAAACACTTTTTGGACACAAACACAATTTAGAGCTCAAAATTTTGGAGTTTTTTTTCTGTTAATGACCTTATATGTATATGCCAAAAAATTATATGCAGCTTTGATTATCTATATGTCTATAACTATTGATATCTTTCTTCACCCACTAGATGTTTAACAATTTTTCACAAATCTCAATTAAAAGACAGGAAATTATTTTCTGGGAAAAGTGCCTAATTTTACGCTCAATAACTTCTCTTTCTCATTTTTATAGTTAAAACAACCAAGAACCAAAAAAAAACCGAAAAAACCGGTTTTAACCAAAAAGCGAATACCGAAACCGAAATTTTAAAATAAGGTTTTAACCGAAAAGTGAAAACCGAAACCCAAATTATTTTGCTCTTACTGCCTGGTAGAAACTTACTAATAATTAGTAGAAATTTTCACTCAACTAAATTAGTGGCTCACTTTTTACCAATTCAGATTTCGAGAGTCTAAATTTAATCTTTAAAAGACCAGTAGGTATAATTTTTTTCTTTCGTACATGAGAAAATATACATTTATTTCTAGGTTTTAAAATTTTATAAAAAAAAAGTATTTCAAGTGATTAAAAAATTTTAGTTTCCAGAATCTTACGTACAAAATGCTCTGCCTAAAATTGCAAATAGAAAATAGTGAAAAAATATCAACAAAAATTCTTTTGTCTCTTTCAGTGATCATTTTTGAGTTTAGATAAATATTTAATTTCTAATTCCTAAATATTGTCAGTAATAAATATTTTATCCTTTCAATTTAAAACGTTCCCGATCATTTCAATCTAATTTCAAACTTGATTCTGCTTTTGCAAATCAGTAAACTATAACTGGCATATATTTCACAAATTAAAAAGAATAATATGATAAGTTTTAAAATATAAAATGAGTTGGCTAAATATTTTCAAAACGCTGGTATTCAATTTGGAAGCAAATCTAATCCGTAAAATCGACTTTTCCGAGCTGCACTTTGGCAAGGATGACTCGCTAGCTATTAATCAGCAAAATATGAATATTACTGCTTGTGTCAAAATATTTTCAGAGTGACGTGAGCAATACTCTGGGCCTCTGAGTACGAAGGGAGCGGTAGGATGTCCTGGCAAAATGCGGCGTGAACGTCGAGCTTCGAATACCTGGCGTGGGATGCTCGACTGTTTAGCTCGTTTAGCCATAAATCATGGCTGCTGCAGGGTCAGCTGCCCGATTCTGGCCGCTTCGCATTCTTGCTTCACGAGTCAATATGAAGTTCCAACTTCAATGGCTGACCGTAACCCTGTTGTTGCCTGTAATCTTGACCCACGTAATTCTGCTGCGATTGATGATGATAATTCAAGTAGGCAGCATGAAGAGGATGATGATGGTGCTGTTGATGATGATGTACTCCACTCTGCTGCATCAAATTTCCCTCATTTTGATGTAACGAAGTGACTCCACTTTGATGCAAGGAAGGGACTCCATTTTGATGCAACGAAGTGACTCCAGTATGACGCGCAGATGTAGTTTCATTTGGACGAACCGAAGTGACGTCATTCTGATGCAACGAACTGACTTCACTTTGGTGTAACGAAGTGATTTCATTTTGACGCAATGAAGTGACTTCATTTTGATGCAACGAAGTGACTGCATTCAGATGTAAGGGAGTGACTCGAATTTGTTGTGGTAAATTTTGCCCAGGCAGCAACATCGAACTGGTGGTCATCAATAAGGATTCAGATGGGCCTTGAGTTGAAATCATTTCATCAGATGTTGAATCCAGGGAACTGCATCCCAGCTTCCCATCTTTTTTGGCCTTCATGCGCCTGTTTTGAAACCAAATTTTGATTTGTCGCTCGGTTAGGCAAAGGGTTTGGGCAATTTCTACCCTGCGTCTTCTTGTCAAGTATCGGTTGAAATGGAATTCCTTCTCTAATTCCAGAGTTTGGTAACGAGTGTAGGTTTGTCTGGTGCGCTTGTGTCCTGATCCTGTCACTTCAGCTGCAATAAAAATCAAAATGGAATTCGTCTGGTGATTTCGCACCACATTTTGGCACTAATGATTTTTTCCATCAATGTGGAACATTTAAGTGGTTTAATTGGAATTAAAATTAAAAGTGGAAATGAAAAAGGGGAAGTGGAAAAATGTAAAAAAGTGGAATTAAAATTTGAAGTAGAAGTTGAGGTGGAAAATTCAGGAAGTGGAAAAGTGGAATTTAAATTGGACGTGGAAAAGTGGAATTGAAATTGGAAGTGGAAAAGTGGGGAAAGATGGAATTGAAATTGGAGTTGGAAGTGGAAAAATGAGGAAAAGTGGAATTGAAATTTGAAGTGGAAGTGGAAACGTGGGTAAGTGGAGTTGAAAGTGGAAGCGAAAAGTGGGGGAGGGGGGGGGGTGAAACTGAAATTTGAAGCGGAAAAGTGAAATAGAAATTTAAAGTGGAAAAGAGGGAAAGTTGCGGAAAAATCGAAGTTGAAAATTGGGAAAGTGAAAAAGTGAAATTGAAATTATAAGTGTAAGTGGAAAAGTGGAGAAAAGTGGAATCGAAATTTAAAGTGGAAGAGGAAAATTGGGGAAGTGAAAAAGTGAAATTGAAATTTGAAGTGGAAGTGGGGAAGTGGAAAAGTGGAATTGAAATTAGAAGTAAAAAAATTTGTGAAGTTGAAAAGCGTAAAAAAAGCGAAATTGAAAGTGGAAAGGTGAGGAAAAGTGGAATTGAATTTCGAAGCGGAAGTGGAAACGTGGGGAAGTGGAATTGACATTTGAAGTGGAATAAAAATTGGGAAAGTAAAAATGGAAAATTGGGGAAGTGGAAAAGTGGGGGAGTGAAGAAGTGGGGAAAAGTGAAATTTAAAGTGGAAAAGTGAAATGGAAATTTGAAGAGGAAAAGATGGCAAGTGGGGAAAAAACGATTTGGAAGTTGAAGTGGAAAATTGGGTAGTGAAAAAGTGGAGAAAGGTGATTTAAAATTTGAAGTGCAAAAGTGGGAGAAAATGAAATTGAAATTTAAAGTGGAAGTGGGGAATTGGAAAAGTGGAATTATAATTGAAATTAGATGTGGAAGTGGAAAGTTGGAGACTTTGAAAAGCGTAGAAAAGCAGAATTGAAATTGGAAGTGGGGAAATGGATCTTCGAAGAAGGGAAATGAAGAAGCGTAAATGAGGAAGTGGAAGTGTCTATAACAATATATTTTAAGATATATATATATATATATATATATATATATATATATATATATAAATAATATATTACTACGGAATATTCCATAATAATAGTGAAAAAACTTCTAAATGGTTATAAAGTAATTTACATCGGCATAGAAATTATTCAAGTCAAATTAAGAACCATTCATTTTCTCATAAAAGAACACGCTACCAGATACTAATTAACAATTTACTGACAATAATGAATAAATCTACGTCAAAGATACTAACAATATTAAATACACAAAAAATTAATACAAAATATACTAACCACTAATCAAATTGGATTTCATCCATGGATAATCCTGTCGAACATCATCCCCATAATCACTCATCTCATTAGGACTCCTCTTACCATTGTTATTATTATTCCCATAAGTATATCCACTCTGCATAGCCTCAAAAGTTGAATTATTAGACACCATTGAAGCACAGCTTACATTTTGATTAAACCCTCGATAAGCTTGATACCCCGAACTCTGATATTGGTCCTGAGATGCTGCATCGCCAAGAAGTCCAACCAGGGGCGAGGTTCTATCCGAGGAAGACGTTGGGGGGGTGTATGGAGATGTCTGACAAGGTATTTGGGACGTGGAAAGTTGACCTCTCGAGGTCACAGATTTTGTGTTCACACTATTGTTGTAATTTTGGGAGATAGCCTCTTTTCCGTGTCGCAGTAGGGTCTCGAGTAAACTAGATGGAGGGGACTCTTGATGAGAGGATTTGATAGCAAAGGGAGGACTCTGCTGAGGTTGCTGGGGCATCTGATGATAACCAGGGTGATAAAGATTCTGATCATACGTCCTGGGGTCACTGATTTGATAGGGCCAATAAGAACTCTCACTATTGTTGACAGTTGCACTGTAGTACGTTGAACTGGCCATCGTTAATTATCACTATGAACACTTTCAATAATGTAAAACTGCAATCGCACTTTCTTCATTAAACTCCTTGGAACTATCACTTGATTAAATCCAATTCAGGTACACTTTGGAATTTGCACTTAGTTATAACCACTCTTCACTTTTGAAGATATTCAGAATTTTTTAACTCTAGAGTTTGCTGTATTTTTCTACACTTCTACAGGAAAGTTTACTATAATTTTAGCGAGGCATCGTGCTTGGGGTGATGTCCAGTCGCACGCCAGATCGGTTCTGGAAGCGAGTACTGAGCCTCGGCCAAACCCGGAGCCGAGATACAATGAAATGAAATGATTTGTGTCCCCGTGACGATTTCGAGCCTGGGGTCCGTCGGCCAGGCGTCAACGACGGGGGTTCGCGCGTGCCAATGGGCCCCCGAAACTTTCACCGGTTTATTACGGTAAGAGTGGAGGTGGAGGGGGTTGCTACCCTTGGTACATAATCGGCAAAGTAAAGGCAGGAGCCTCCCGAATAACAGCTAAACTAAAGTTGGTTGCTAGGAGCTAGTTGAAGGCTGAGGAGAGTAGAGGTAGAGTTAGTATTAGTTAAGGCAGGGGTGCCTCTATCAGCTGCCCTTTGACATAGAAAGGCCACCCCCGATATTCTCTCTCGGTGCAATCTCTGTACCACGGAGCGTACGAAACCCCTCCCACTATTAACGCTATTCACACAAAACCTATATTGAATCCCCCCGACCTTACACAATGACAAGTCGCCATGTGTGCACCCCCTTTCTAATGCCTTCTATATTCAGTGCCTATCGCCCTGATTCGTCCCACCAATCTGATGCAGACTTTGAATGGCGGAGACAAATCTTTTAGATTTTAGACGTACGTTAAAGTTAAATAATAGTAGATAAGATTTCACTCAGAAAACTGTCTTGTGCACTTATTCAACAAAAGATTCAGTTACTAATATTAGATGCAGAAAAAGGTTGTTGTTGGTTCAATCAGTGAATGTTTCGGGAAATCGACAAATTCCGGAACGGATCGGAACGATCCATTTAAATATTAGGTTTATTAAGTTCAATTGTACTTTTTAGAAAATTCTTCAGAAAGTAACATCCAATCATAATGTGTTGTATCTATAGAAGAAATATTTTCATTGGTCAGTTTCTTTCAGTTTTGCTTTAGCTGAAACTAAAGGCGAACTCATATGTATCAGTATTACCAAAATAGGCTGAAGATACAAGTGTTGCTACTACAGTAGCTGCTCGTGTATTAATTGGCATTAATGCCTCCTCTTGTGTGACTTACGTTCGATTCAACAGATGAAACTTGTCCCAAGGACATGAAAAGAAGAGACAGAATTTTGAAGTTTTAAGAGAAATGGATAAATTTATTATTAAAAAATCAAATTTAAATGTTGAATCACCTTTTGAACTCGTAAGTTTAATAAAATTTGATTTTTAAAATCGCTATTAATATAAATAAAAATGTAAATTTAGGTTTTTAACGTGTATTATAATCACAGGATTATCAATTAATGTCTTTGCGTAATTTTGATAACTATTCGATGATGCAATTTTAAGAACGATAGAACCACAATTTTATAAGGATGACAATAATGAAATATGAAAATTATTAAAATTTGAGAATATATGAGAATTTTTCGCATCTACAATTTTCTGTTGTTCTTTTTTAGTTGGTTACTTGCTTTTATTCAAATGTATAACAAATTAATGAATTATATGCAATCATGATGCAATAACAATGTTAAAAAACACATATTGTAGTCATCTGTCAGAGTAAAATACTATTTTATGTACCTGAAATCTGCCTGATATAACATTATTTTTGATAAAATGACTAACAATAAAATCTTTCAAATCATCGCAAAAATACCAACTATTTTAATTCACGAAATGTAAAAAAATCCTCGAACGAATGATTAAATCTTAAATTAATCGCTCTAAATTGGGTATTGAAATTGAATCAGTTTGTAATTTTTAAAATTTTTATATGATAACGATTGCATATAAATTATTAATTTGTCAATTTTTTCGTAAATGGAGGAAGAATGCAATTGCTTTTTAGTGAAGATTATTATTTATTCTATAATAAATAATGTTTATCCGATAAAAAATGTTAAAAACTATGTTGTTCTGCAATTTAAGCAGATTTTACATAGTAAATTAATGAAAATTAGACATAAAAATGGTTAAAAACTATGTTTTGTAATATCCTGATTTTGCATAGAAAATGAATAATAATTATTCAATAAAAAATGTTTACAACTATGTTGTTTAACCATTTCAATTGATTTTATAGTAATAAATAAGAATTATCCAATCAAAAATATTATAAACTATATTGTTTTGTAATTTAAGTTTATTTTACAATTATAAAATTTCCAGGAAATTTCCCGGAAAATTTTCAAATTTGCCCGGGTAAAATTCTTTCCGCCGCTAGAAGGAGCTGGAACATTGTGTTGCCCCACTCCGGCAACACTGGGTTCAATAGAAGGAGAATGTTGAGTGACTCTAAATCCGAATTAGTCAAAAACCACTAGTGAAATAGCGATAATTCTTCAACTAATTATTAGAAAGCATAATAATTAGTAGAAAACTATTAATTTTTAATCAAATTCTACTATTTCAATTAGTAACGTTACACTAGTTGAATTAGAAGAATTGTACTAATCCAATTACTAACGCAAAGAACTAGTAATATTGAGAGAAGTCTTCTACTAATAATTAATAAGCATTTCTACTAATAATTAGTAGAAACTTAT
>JBAGKK010000501.1:2111518-2123388 GCA_037177015.1 Euceroptres primus | reverse complement strand
ACCACATTGTTTAAGATGTTATACAAAAAAGTCAGATCCGCCAACTCAAATCGTGAGCTAATCTTAGGAACGCTGAGTCCATGTTTTGTATTTTTGTTTTGGTTATACATTTCTTTAGTTAAATTGTGTACTCACAACTTGTAAGTCTATTAAATAATTTTATATATCAATAATTATTGCAGCAAAAATATTCGATCTTACGATCAATACTTCAAATCAAAAGACAACAAATATGTCAAAAACATTTATTTAGAAAGGTTAAACAACGTTTCGACCAACATGTCTTTTTCAAGAGTCAATTAAAATCTGTGTCTAGATAAAATGTTTGTGTTTTTTGGAAATTACTTTAAAAAGTTTTAGTCAACATAAGACATGGTAGTCAGTAGTTTAGTTTAGTTTGAGAAAGATTTGGAGAGGCTCAAGTAATGAAGAAAATGTTAAAATTTTTAATAATATGGTGTTTACAGACGCACGATACAAGCCAGACGAAACACCGTATCATTAAAAATGTTAACATTTTTTTCATTATTTGAGCCTCTCCAAATCTTTCTCAAACTAAACTAAACTACTGACTACTATGATTTATGTTGACCAAGACTTTTTAAAGTAATTTTCAAAAAACACAAACATGTTATCTAGGCACAGATTTTAATTGACTCTTGAAAGATACCTTCAGTGTTGGTCGGAACATTGAGTAACCTTTCTAAATAAATGTGTTTCTAACATATTTATTGTCGTTTGATTTGAAATATTGACCGTGAGATCGAATATTTTTGATGCAACAATTATTGAAATTTAAAAACGGTCGAAGAAAGAAAAACAACTTTGGATCCACTTTCTCTGGAATTGTTTTTGATTATTATAATTTTATATATGCAATTACACCAACAAAATTAATACATACTTTCTTATGATTTTATCCAATTTATGGAAAAAGGGCACACACACCATTTCTTTTTGAAACTTTTAATGTAAAAACAAGTATCAGAGCTTTAAATCGTAATATATCTTTCAAAACTTGTGAAGGGTAAATTGCTACACTTTTTCCAAAAATTATTTTGTTGATTATAGAACTTTTCATTAACTAATATTTAAAGTGAAAACTTTGAAGTCGATTTCCTCAAAGTGGCAGATTAGGCTTTTAGAAATTGTTATTTTTAATTAAATAACAATTTCTTTTATACAACAACGCTTATTTACTTCTTGAAAATATCTCTTTGTTGAAAAGTTGAATTTACAACTATTTGCAACCATTTTTATAGGAGGGCATAAATTTTTTAAACTTAAAACTGAAATTATTTGAATAATTATGGAAATAAAAGCTTTTGTCTTGAAACATTTAGAGAGTATCTAGTATCTAGTAGTTTTTTACTCTAAATATTTCTAAAATGATTATGTGTTGTGAATCCGAATTATCCCAAGTATTAAAATACTAAAAATTTTTAATGATATTCAGCTAAAAAATTGTAGAAGTTTTTATTTTAGCCTTGAACCCTTAATTTTTCAACGACATTGATTTCTCCTGACCGAAGAATGTCCATAAATTTAACAGAAATTCCGAAACTGTATCAGAAAAATGTTACGTTTAGGGGCGAGAGACTTTGAATTAACTTAGCGCCAATACTAACTAAATAGTTATCTGAAATACTTAAAAATATTAAAACCTTATAAGATTATGAGGCCTTTAAAAATAACGAAGTGTCTATTCGTTCAGCTTTTATGGACGACTAGGCCAATTATATTTGTAATGGCTACTCCTTTTGTTTTTCGGAGTTTCTAATCGTACTACTATTAAAAGGAGAGGGAATTAGAACGACACGATGAACCCCCCCCCCTCATTTCTCTATGTAAGGGTAGTGTCTTTTTATAATGAAATAAAGTACAAAAATATATAACTGCACTAAAAAATCCAAATTCAAAAAAGCTGGACGAATAGCCAATTTGCTTTGATTGGACTAGTCGTCAAATCTGGACGAGTAAACACGTACGGCATAAAAATAATTGATTTTCAATTAATTATTTCAGTTGCGTTTCGAAAAAATGTCTCGAAATCGCTAAAAAAAAGATGCTCCTAACCTAAAACTTTAGCGCAAAATTTCGTGAAACAAAACATATCACGCTAAAGTTTAAGGTTAAATGCATTTTGTTTTAACGATTTCAATTCATTTTTTCAGAATTCATCTAAAATAATTAGTTGAAAATAATTTATTTTTAAAGCAGTTATGATTTAACTGTTTTAACAGTTAAGTATTAAAATTTTATTAATGTTTAATTAATAATTATTAATTAATAAAAAATTAAAGTTTTAACAATTTTAAGTATTCTAAATAACTATTTAATTAGTATTAGCGCCAAGCTAACTCAGAGTCTCTCGCCAGGTATAAACTAAACCTTTTTACAGTTACGTAAGTAACTCAAAATTAAGTTACTTTTTCATAAATTTAAGATACGAATTGAAAAATTCAGTTACCATAATTGAAATTCAACGGTTCCACTGTTAGAAATTTCTATGGCAATTTTCAGAGACATGAGACTGAAGCTTTATGCAGTTACCGTTTCTGAAATTTTAGTAACAGTTTGGTAAATTTCAGTTACAATTTGGTAAATTTAAGAAAAATTTATGAAAATTTAGTTACAAGTAGCTGAAAATTCAGTTACAATTTGGTAATTTTCAGATACGGTTTCTGAAAATTATCTTAAATTTTGTAAAAATTTATGTTACTTTCGTAATCTAAAAGTTACGGAAATTTACAAACATTTCTAACAGTGTGGGTGCAATAACAGTGTTGTTACATTTTCAGAAGTTACTTGTTTTTCATTTGTTCTTCATGAAGCTATGTAAAAAAAGAATGAAAAATAAGTAACTTCTAAAAAGGCAAATACACCGCCGTTATTACACCCAACCGCTTAATTTTTGTCTTAAATTAAGCGGTTGGTAATTTTCAGATATGATTTCTGAAAAGTGCCTTATTATATATTTATATAAAAGTTTTTTTATTATATAAAACTTTCGTGATTTAAAAATGTCGGAAATTGGCGAACATTTCTAATTAATGTACATTCAGAAAAATATTTGTTTTAACACACTAAATCCAAAAATATTATATATTTGGTCTAACACACTAAATCCAAAAATATCAAATCGTTACAAACAATTGACAACTATATGGTATAACCACTACATAGATATGTTTATGTAGTAGTAATGTAGTTTTCAATTGTTTGTAACATTTCGATCCAACTTCGGATCAAAAATGGTACTTATGGATTTATTGCTTAGTGTGAACCAGAATTCTAGTGAAGCTCTACTTAACATTCCTTTCCGGTTATCTTAGTCAGAATTCTGGTTATTCCAAACCGAATTTCCGGTTATTTTTTAAAATTACTAAAAATTCTGGTAATTCCAAACAAAATTCTGGTTGAAACAACCGGAAAATAATGTTAAGCAGAGCCTAACAGGAAGTCTGGTTAGAATAACCAAACATTTTTCTGTGTGCAGCTGTCAAAACCATGAAGTTGTAATAAGTCTGAATAAGGACTGTAAAATGTGTGGATCAATTATTATGCGTATCACAAACATGAATTATCTGCTTCAACTATATTTTAATTGTTTCTTCTTCTGTTTTAATCTGTTTTTTTCATTGAATACACTAAGCATTTTAAAGTATAATAAGCAAATGTCTATAGAAGTAATGAATTCGAAAAGCGCAATCAGTGATAAGGATTTAGATTCTATGTATTATCTAGGGGATGTATTTAGGGGTGAGGGGACCGGTTTGCTCAGGATGGAAAGGTAAAATCGAGAGGGAGGGTGGTAAAACGCGCGGGATATAGAAAGAGAGAAAGGAAGAGACTGAGAGAAACAGGAGGAAAGAGGGTGATACGCAGAGAGGGATGAAAGAGGGCGGATGTGACGCGGAATGATGGAGCGCGGAACGTGGAGAAAAATGAGAGTGGCGGAAAGGCGAGGGTGGAGGTACGCTGATGGATCGGTGCTCCTCCCTCCGTAGCACCCCCTCTGTCTCTTTCCCTCATACCTTCACTCTTCATCCTTCTCTCACTCTCGCTGAATCTCTCTTTCTGTCTCTCTTTTTCTCTCTCTCTCTCTCTCTCTCACTCACCACCCACTCCCTCGCCCCAAATCCCATTCACCCCCGCACTCCCTGGGGGTGGAAATGCCCCACAATATTACTCATAGTCGGTGGGCCTCCCTCGCTCCCACCGCATTACGCTCACTGTGCTGAATTCGACCACCAACACCGAAGTCACCTTCGTCTCCGTATTATTTATTCATAGCCTCGATTCGATAATGTCGTCGCAGTGTAATATTCGTGATCGTTTCATGAATTGTTGATTTTGTATTTACCGAGGCTTGATGCGATTATTCGTGTAATTGGGAAGAAATGTCATATTATAGTTCTCAAATTAAATCAACTTCTACATTTTTCATTTCGAGTTAAAGAAAAACGTTTTTGATTTTCTTTGTGTGCCAATGTTCCAAAAATAAAAGAAACATCAGGAAAACAGAAAACAGTATCCTCTCTACACTTTCAAAAGGAAGTCTTACTTTTAGTACTGGTACTTTTAGTACCAATAGTTCAAAATTTTTGGTCTTTCCAAAAAACCCAATTTTTTGGATTTTTTGCTAAAAACCACAACTTTTTTTTGCTCCGTGTAGCTCGGAGTCGGGGTATCACACGTCAAAATGGTCCACAAATGAATTAAACTAGTTGTTATTATCTATAAAAAAAAAGAATACATCACAAAAGATACTATAATACATCGCGAGTTATCATTTCTTAAAGTTGATACTTTTCGGCTTATTTTTAGGGGTAAATGACTTGAGTTCAATTTTTTCAAAATAGCTCGTTTCTGCGTGAATTGACATTAAAGGTGCCAGAGGATGAATGAAAGTACATGAAATTACACGTAATTAAAATAAAAGAATGTTCTAACCTCATTAGTTTCCGAATTACGGCCTTCCAAAAATCCCGGGTATTTTTTTAGCCGAAAATCGGAAAACTTAATTTTTGGAAATAACTCGTTTCCTAAATGTCACAAGAGAAAGTTCTATCAAGATAAATTATAGTGGGTTGAAATCTGTGTAAACTGAAAAAAAAAGGAATGTCCTAATCCTAATAGGTCACGAGATATCACCTTATAACCTGGACCCTTTCTCTACAGTGATACTAAAGTGCATCATGAAATGCAACTGTGGCCATATTTTAACCTTTCTGTAGCTCAATTGATTAGACATGAATAGTTAAGTCATTTTTTATCAATAAACAAAAAATTATTTAAACAAATGTTACCTCCACGTGCCTGAACTATGCATTTTTCGGCATTTTTGAGCTACAATTTCTCCCAAGGAGGCTTATTGCAAATGAAGAAAATGCCAATTTGTTATTTGCTGACTTTTTATGAATAAAAAAATAAATAATTAAACAAATTTTTCCTCTTCGCCCTCAAATATGCATTTTTAGCATTTTTTAAATGCAATTTCACTCACGGACTCTTATTTCGTCTTAAAAATATACAACTTTATACAAATTGTAACAAAGGTACTTCTTTATGACGAATTAATATTTTTTTAATTGTTAATAAGCCTTCCTGAGAGAAATTGCATCGGAAAAAATGCCCAAAATGCATATTTGAGGATGAAGAAGAAGCATTTGTTTAAACAATTATTTGTTTATTCATAAAAAATCAAAAATTATCGACTTGGTATATTTTTAAGATGTGATAAGAGTCAGTGAGAGAAATTGCATTTAAAAAATGCCAAAAAATGTATATTTGAGGACGAAGAGGAAAAATTTGTTTAAATATTTATTTGTTTATTCATAAAAAATCAGTAAATATCGAATTGGTATTTTTCTAAAATTTAATAAGAGTCCGTGAGCGAAATTGCATTTAAAAATGCCAAAAAATGCATACTTGAGGACGAAGAGGAAACATTTGTTGAAACAATTATTTGTTTATTCATAAAAAATCAGTAAATATCGAATTGGAATTTTTTTAATTTGCAATAAGCCACCCTGGGAGAAATTGTACTTAAAAAATGTCGAAAAATGCATATTTCAGGCACGAGGAGGTAACATTTGTTTAAATAATTTTTTTTATTCATAAAAATGACTTAAATATTCATTTTTAACCAATTGAGTTACAGAAATGTTAAAATATGGCCATAGTTGCATTTCACGATGCACTTTAGTATCAGTATAGAGAAAGGGTACAAGTTACAAGGTGAAAGGGGTGGGAGTGCTCTAATTCGGTACCCTAATCGTGACCTATTAGGGCTAGAACATTCTTTTTTTTTTAATTTACGCAGGTTCTAACCCACTATAATTTATCTTGATAGAACTTTCTCTTGTGACATTTAGGAAACGAGCTATTTCCAAAAACTCATTCATCCTCTGGCTCCTTTAACGCCAATTCATGCAGAAACGAATTATTTTGAAAAAATTGAACTCATGTCATTTCCCCTTAAAAATAAGCCGAAAAGGGTCAACTTTGAGAGATGATAACTCGTGTTCTATTATAGTTAGGCTATTCTTTGTTTTTAAATTACAGATTATAATGTCTAGTTTAATTCATCTATGGACCATTTTGATGTGTGACACCCCGGATCCGAGCTACACGGAAGCAAAATAAAAGTTGTGACTTTTAGCAAAAAATCGAAAAAATTGGGTTTTTTGGAAAGACCATAACTTTTTAACTATTGGCCCTAAAAAAGTTTTTGTTTCAGTTTTTCTTAGAATTTCATCTACTTTCTTTTTTGTGTAATGCATTTTTCCTCTTCGATGCAGAGGAAAGCAATAAACCACAGGTATATGATTTTTTGTTCCTTTTTCAAAAAAATTTTGCGGGGTACCGGGCAAAATCCTTGTCACAGAACCTGAAGCGATATTATGCGCCTCAAAATGATGCGATTTATAAAAAAAATTGTGGTTTTTTTACTTTACCAGATTTACATAATTTTTTCGACTAGATTACACGTGACTATTTAAGCCTTGGTAAAGCCTAAATATCGACTTATTTTAGCGTGTAATCGAAATAAGACCAGATAGACAAGGATTGCCCTATATGTACTATACATTAGATAAAAAGATGTAAATAACTTTCGTCTTAAAAATAGGAGATAATCGTTGAATGAGTCAATTATTTTGCATTTAGAAATTAACTTCTTGATAAAAAAAATCACTCTCTAAATCTGAATTAGTCAAATTTTACTAATTCATCAGTGACTCAATTCTAGCTATGGCAATTAGTAGACTTCTTCTGAAAATTAGTGGAAAATTAGTAAAAATTCAGTAGATTTCTACTGATTCATGAGTAAAAATCTACTGAAATTTTAGTAATTTTACACTAATTTTTAATAGAATTCTACTAATTGCCATAGCTAGAATTGAGTCACTGATGAATTAGTAAAATTTGACTAATTTAGATTTAGAAAGCAAATATGTATAAAAGAAACTTATCTTTTCATCACTGTACAATTTTCAATCTTAGAAATGTTCATAAATTTCCGGAAATTTTAAGTTACGAAAGTTACAGAAATTTTTATGAAATGTGTAACCCTCCGTGATCACACCTCCTTATAATCACAAATTGGTCACATGGGGTTCGCCACACCCTAGTGTCATCTTTGAGATATTATTTTCGTATTTTTGAATCTTTTAACTTTTTAGTGATATAATCTTACATTCTTGATACATACTCCTACAATCATGCTCTAATAGCTGTTGTCTATAAATTTAAATTTTGGTGTGATGAAATTTGTAGTTAAAAAATGTCTTCGTAAACATTTTTTAAATTTAAGAAATTTTTAAATTTTAATTTTAAGGTTTAACAACTTACAGAAATATTGACAAGGATATATACTTACAGAAAAAAATTACCTGGGGTGTGAGACACCCCATGTGACCACGGAGGGTTAAGACACTTTTTAGAAATCGTTTCTGAAAATTACCAAAATGTAATTGAATTTTTCTAAATTTACACTGTTTGAAATGTTTGTAAATTTCCAGAATTTTTAAGTTACGAAAATTAGAAAAATTTCTATGAAATTTAAGACACTCTTCAGAAAACCTATCTAAAAATTACCAGAATGTAACTGACTGTTCATGAACTTTTTGTTCAATTTCAGTTGCAGCAACTGATTTTTCCTAAAGCTATATTAAATTTACAGAATTGTAATTGCGATTTATGAAAAGGTAATGAAATTTTCAGTTACATGTAACTATGCATAAAACTTCAGTTACCTGTGCGTAACATTTTTCCTGTTACAGGTTCGGAATTTAAGGTTACAAGTTTTAGAAGTTTCAGTTACAAGTTTCTGAATTTTTAATTTTACAACTACCACAAAATTACATTATTTTAATGGAATATTCAGTGACTTATAACTAAAATTTCTAATTTTTTTTTAATTTACAAAAATGTAACTCAAATTTACGAAATTGTAACTGAAGTTTCAGTATAACTGTATAAAACTTCAGTCTTATCGTTGAAAATTATCGTGGAAATTTCTAAAAGATTATATTAAATTTACTAGATTGTACGTGAAATTTATAAAAAAAAAATCTTAACTTTTTCACGAAAAAATCACTAAATTTCTAGTTATACGTAATTGCATAAAATTTCAGTTGCCTGCACGTAAACTTTTTTTGTTACAGTTTTGGAACTTGAAGTTACAATTTTTAGAACTTTCAATTACAAGCTTCTGAATTTTCAGTTACAAGTCTCGTAAAATGACGTTTTTTTATTTTATTTTAAACTGTAGTTGTAGTCAGTTACGGTAATTGCATAAAAATTTAGTCACATCATGTCTCTGAAAATGACCAAGGAAATTTCTAACAGAGTTTATAGTATCGCTGATTAATTAAGTTTTTTTTCATGAAGCCAATTATTATTGAATTCAAAAATATGAGTTTCTGAAAACGAGGAAGTGAAACTGAAATAGAGTTGGTTTCAGTTTGCACTTTTCGGTTAAAACCCTTAAAAATTTCTTTCTCGACATCAATTTTTCGGTTAAAACCTATAAAAATTACGGTTTCAGCTTTTCGATTTTAAAAAATAACGCTTTTTCGGTTTTATTCTCTGATGCTTACGAGCATCAGAGAATATTATTTATATTAACTTATTAATTGTCATCAATTTTAGCATGTAATAAATCTTGAATGTAGTGTTTTATTCTAGAGCCTATAACTGAAGTTACAAATTAATTTTAGCGCCATTATTCAACTTGCTGACGATCTAGAACGATCTCAGTATTTATATGTTATTCCCACGTCGTTTTCACGTAAAATCCGTGCGTTTTACACCTGCCTTTTTTGATCCGACAAATTATCGGCTTGCATTGAAGCTAACAGTGTCAACTTCCCAACAGATTTCGTGTAAAATACGAATTTGCGAACGCATTCGTTCACCAGGGGATGAAAGTTGTAAAAGTTGAATAAATCAATGAACCAATTAATCCTGCAGCAAATACCCTAATTTTCAAATGAAATCACTCCAAAATGGGAAATGCTTAGGGGCTGTAAATATAAATTACGTTACGAATGATGAAAGAGGGACGATCCAATGTTTGACGAAAGGGGGAAAAGAGGATAATTTATAGGCTGACTACTGTTTTTGACACTTAAAGTAGAATTATATCTATGTTTAGAAACTTTGATAAAATAGATTAGATTCTAAAACTACCAATATTAATTTTTTTTAAATGCTGATATATTTTGTTATGGACAATTATACATAGCTCTAATATTTCAATACAAAGATCGTGCTAAAATATTTAATGAAAACAATTGAAAAGATATAAAAGACACTAATAACATTGTGTGCGCAGAAAATTGTAAGTAAGTTTGATTTGATTAAATTCATTATCTGCAATTTGATTTTTTATTACAATAAAATTTTCATTCTATGTAGTAAAATCAAACAAAAGCAATTGAAGAAAAATAAATAGAAAACGTTAATCCATTCTCGTAATAGATAATTTTATCAATATTATAATAAAACCTTTATAATTGTTTAGGAATAAAATTTCATAAAACTTCAAAACTTAATTATTTTATATTTAAAAATATATTATTTTGAAAGGTATAAATTGTCAAGAAGGAACTGCATGGAGAAAATCTGGTGGAACTTTACCCAACTTTCGAGTACAATAATTGGGATATATGGACGAGTTGGAGAATGTTTAACATTATTGGAATAATTTCTGACGAGCCAAATGTTAAAGAATACATGGCATCTCGGTAAACTTTAATAATGCAAATTAAAGTTTCGTAATGTGCAGTAAAGATTTTCAAAGGTAAAAATTAATGCACGAGGTATAATCATTAAAAACTATTATGTCATACATTAACGAAAAATTGGATAAAATTTCATGTTAGTTAAGTAAAGTTTGCAAATATAAAGTGAAGTAAACTTTAAGTTATGCAATGTTAATGATTCCCTTAAAATTGGTTGTAGAATGACAAATTTCGGTGAATCTTTCTTCTTAGTAAAAAATGTATTACTTACTAGAAAGTTCGGTAAAGTTCTAAATGAACTGTAGAGAAAAATTGTTTTTGGTTAAGTTATTATCTCCTCCATATTGTTTGAAAATTTATCCACTGTGAAGGAGCTTTTCATTTTTGCTACGTTAGACTTTATTCAACAGTTGGGTAAACCGACGTAATGTCACACGGTATCTCCCACCACCTCCCTAATCTTTCAGAATCAAATGCAAGTAGAGGAATTGTGTCTAAAACGGTCACTTCGCTAAAACGGTCAATCTTTAATAATTAACTGGTTAAAAGAAATAAACGCCAGTTTTTTATGCGGAAATATTGTTAAATGAAATACACCTACTTTATGATAAAATGTTACTTCAAAATTTAGTTACATTATTGAATGCTTTACCACATGTTGATATTGCCAATGTTATTGGTATATTAGAGTTCGTTCTCTAACCTTTCGTTTAAGCTTTGTAACAATTAATAATTGTGACTCAATTAATCTTGTGAGTATAAAACGGTCAGTCGAAAGGGATTTTGCGCCATCTCTCTACTCCCGGTAGAAATATTATTCCAAATGCTACGTCATATTCATATATTTATTTTTATAAGAGATAATTACTTAAAGTGAATAATTCATAGTGGTCAAGCTATTTTTAAATAATTTGAAAGTGAACAATACACTAAAACTGTTAACAAATTGGATAATATTTTTAATTCAGTGTAGTGCTGTAACATAACGTCTCAATTCGTATCGTCGTTACCGTTAAAATTTATCATTCTGTCTTACCATAAACAAACTTCTTTAAGGTTATGTAACCTTTTTCAAGAAAATTATAATTTTTAAATTATTTAATGCAAAAAAAACTTCATTTTATGAAACTATGTTCCTAATTTCCTATTTTGGCAACAATAATTTGTTTATAAATAATAACTTATCGTATTTTTAACCTCAATATAACCATACACTATTTTAACTCATACTCTCTAAATCCGAATTAGTGAAATGTCGGTCACTAATTCACTTTAGTGAAAATCTCTGTTAATTATTAGTAGTTTTTAACTAAAAGCTTTAGTGAAATGCTTAAAAATACTTTAAAACATAGTGAAAAATGACTAATAATTAGTAGAAATTGTCAATAAAGTAAATTAATGACCGATTTTTTACTCATTCAGATTTAGAGAGTATTTTACAATATTTCGTGAAAATTTATATAATAAAAATGATACAATGATAAATGTATCGTTCCCCACTTTTCATCTTTGGACATTGTAGAAAAAATGTCAAAGTAATGCTTATCAGATTCGTTTTCCAGAAATTATATAATTCCTGAAAATATAAAGCTGATTAATGTTAAGGTGTACATTTTA
>JBAGKK010000501.1:2087209-2111021 GCA_037177015.1 Euceroptres primus | reverse complement strand
AATTTTGTTTTAAGGTTATGTTCCAGATTTTCTAGTTATATCACTGAACTGATACTATATGTGAATTCAGCAGCTTGAAATCTTTAATAAAACCATGTTTCACCATCATATACTCAAAAATACGATTTTTTGAGGCTATGTCGAAAACCAATCGTGAAAGGTGCTATTTTAATCTCAGATTCAGATTCAACGTCTCAAAATACATAGGAATACATGTGTCTCGTCAAAAGTACCAGGCTTTTTTTGTGTGGCTGTGTTATCAAAAGATTCAAAAAATTGTGAAATCCCAACGAAAACATGGCACATGCAAAAATTAGCCAAGTTAAGAAAAATTCGAAAATTACAATTCGTGAGATAAGAAATAGTTTGCCAAGTGAAAATATACAACTTTTTTAAAATAAGGAAAAATTTTAAAATAAAATAATAATAAAAATTTAACTTGGCAGGATTTAATTTCAATAAAATAATATCTTTTAAATATAAAGAAATCACTTTATACGATTGATTAATAATTTAATGTAAAAAATCCTGCCAAATTAAAATTTTTTAATTATTTTATTTTATAATTTTTCTTCATCTTAAAAAAGTTGTAAGGCAAACTATTGGCAAACCATTTTTTATCTCACGAATTGTAATGTAGGAATTTGGCAAAACCAACCAACCAACTACTTGGCAAACCATTTTTTATCTCACGAATTGTAATGTAATTGAATTGTAATTGTAATGTAAAGCTTTATATTTCTTGTAAATGATATTTACATTCTCATCACATGAGAATTTCTCTATAATATAAAAATATAAAAACTCAAATTGGATTAGGCCAGGATTAGAATCAGAAATTTGAACCTTCAGCCAGAATCTTTGAAAGAGTTTTGCACCTACTCACGGGTATTATTATTATCGGACCACCAAATTTGATCTTCAATAGTCTCCTAACGCCTCATTCGACAAAATCACATGTCATCAATTCCTCCGGAATCCTTGCATTCAAACGGCGTCAAGCTTATATCCCATCCCATCAAAAAATCTCCACAGATAACCCAGGGCGGAGTTATGAATTCTTTTCAAAAATCTCACAGGATCTTCCAAAGTTGAACGCTCGACGGGGATCAAAGCTCTTAGTCCACGCGCAAGGGGGGTTAAAGGGGGTGGATCAAGGGCCTTACTCTGAAGCCTTAGAGTCGGTCTTGACTTCTGAAAAGAGGCGAATATGAGAAGGGCTTTTTCAAGAAAAAGGCTTCCTTGAGGGGTGGTTAGGTGACTCTAGAGTCTAGGGGGTGAGGAGCTAGATTGGTAGCACGATTTGAAGAGGGGTTGGACTTGACGCTTAGGGGTTGGGGGAAGGGAATCTTGGGGCAAGGAAAGCATCCAAGCAAGTGACGCAGAATACAAAGCAGCATCAGCCGCTGGGCTGAGAGAGACTTCTAAAAGAAGAAGAGACCCCCTGCCGCCCATTCAAACCGCGCATGAATTATAACCGTGGATAATCTGTAAATATATTTATTTTGATTTTGTACACAACCCGGTTTATTTCTTCCCTTTTCTTTTTCTCCCTTTCTCGCTTCCCCTTATCTTTCTCTCGCGTTCTTTGCTCCTAGTTAGGGTTACAAATGAGCGCTCAAGAGAGATCTTAAGAAAGTTCGACTCGCCTCTAATTCCCGTTACGACATTCCAGGGGGTATAATTTTCAGGTGATTTGATTCGAAAAATAAATATGAAACTAGACTCTGAGGGATGTCTTATTTTATTTACACTACTGGGAGCATTTTATTTTGAAATTAAATAGAATTGAAGCCTGGAAACTTTTATGATAAAATAAAAGAATTTACTGGCCTATACAAAATTTTCTATAACAGAAGCTACGGATTGACTTATTTCTCGAAGTATCATAGTATCATAAAATAAGACAAATCTTACAAGACAATAAACAAGGTTAATGATACGTTGTTCGTCCAGGATATAATTGTTTAAAATAATATAAAACTCTCGTCCACTGGACCAAATTTATTGCCTTTTATTCCAACGTTTCGATGCCAGCACCGGCAATCTTACCAAACGCATAATGATTAATCTGTATTAATGTTAATTTACAAATTAGACTTTCAATCAACTTAATCTTTAAATTTCATTCAAATCAATTCAATCTAAAATTCATTCAAATCAATATACTTATTACATTGCAAAAATCTTTTAAATAACATTTCATTAAATTACTTCATATTGCTTATAATTAAACCCACTAAATTTGTAATTTCTTGAAATTTTTAAACATTCTTTCAAAGTTTTATACCAGTTTCTTACGGATTAATAAGGATGCAAATTCAACATATTACTTTTTTATGTATTGATTGAACTGAATTTTGAACTTTGTATTTAAGGGGGTATTTTAGTGTGATGGGCACTTTTTCACATCATTTTTTCGGAATTAAAAAAAAATTGAAAAGCAATATGATTTTGAAATCTTTTGCACCGTATTGGCACACATTTGAACTATGATATACATTTTTTTTAAATATTCTAAATGGTGGACGCTGCACTCGCTCAAAAATGAGGCCTCAAAAAAAAAGTGCCCGGACGGTGCCCATGATTTCGGCTCTCCAGGTAATCTGAAAGCAAAAAATTAAAGAGATTCTTTAAATGTACACTTAAGGCTATCGTAGGCAGCAGAAAAAATGGCGGATTTTTGAAAAAAAAATTTTCACGGTTTTTTTTTATTTAACGGTCCATAACTTTTTAAAAAATTAATATTTAAATCCAATTATACTACGGACGATAGGCACACGTTTTATAAATACGTGTGTAAAGCGACGACCCAATTAATTAATTAGTTTTTGAGATATCGTGCTCACCAACTTTTTTTGAGGCCTCAACTTCAACGGACTGTAGCGCCGCCAGTTTCTTTATTTTTATAAAAAAAATTATTTTGTTCATTTAAATATATGCTAATATAGAGAAAAAGTTTTGATAATAATATTGCTTTTCTACTTTCTTAAAAAAAAATCCAAAAAAATGATTCAAAAAAGTACCTATCACACTAGAATACCCCCCTAATAACTTTATTTAACTTTTTAATTAAAAAACAAACAAAGAATAAGCAAAGAATATTTTTTCAGTTTGCACTGCGGTAGAAACTTCCACAATATAGCGAAGAAAATATTAAACCAAAGATCCGATATTTTCATATTTTGACTCGAAGAAAAATTGAAAATATTGGACATTTGGTTTTATATTTTCTTGTTTATATTATATATTTTTTCTCATGTAACAATTTTTCCGATTATTGGAACATTGACTTTATCAGTGTTCAATAAAAACTTTGAAATGTATATGTATTTTATAGGTAAGGGTTTAAAAAATATTTAATTTTATAAACCTGTACCTGTAAAATACATATACTTTTCAAAGTTCTTATGAAACACTGGTAAAGTAAATGTTCAAGTTTTTAAAATTAAATATTTTATAAATCTGTACCTATAAAATACATATACTTTTCAAAGTTTTTATGAAACACTGATAAAGTAAATGTTCCAGTAATATTCAAATTGTTGCATGACCTAAAGAAATAACCATAAACGATATTTAAAAGAGTATTTAGTACAGGGTATATAATAATATATGTTGAAAAGTGTATATAGATTTATACAGAATTTTCACAGTAAAAAAGAATACTTAAAATTGTTACACCTTAAAATGGTTTTGATTAAATTCAGTAAAATTTGCCCGGGAATAAGCAAAATAATAATAACAATAATATATATGTAAAAAAGTATATATATATATATATATATATATATATATATATATTTATACAGAAATCTTGGCAAATTTTGTGCATAATGTCTATGAACTGCAAGTTACTGATATGTGTACAGTAATCAAAGTATTTTCAAAAACTAAAAAAATTTGTTTTATAGTATTCAAAGTCTAAACTTGAAAAAACTGTCAGTTTTCAATAATTTTTTATACTTTTAGCACTAATTCGATAAGTATTTGCTCTAAATATAGAAAAAAAATTCATATAAAAATTATAGCTCTTAAAACGGTACAAATTTTATGTTGTATATATTTTTTCTCTAAAACCATTCGTTGTTAAGAAAATTGAGGTCAAAAGTGTCAAAATCAAGAAATGCATTTTTGAAAAGCTAAGCATTTTTTAACAAATTTGACCTGAATTTTCTCAAAATCGAGTGGCTTTAGAAGAAAATGTATAGAACATAAAACATGCTTCCTTTTAAGGGCTGAAACTTTTTATTTGAAACTTTTTTCTATTTCCTCTATTTTTTTTTCTATTTTTTCTGGGTTCCCGTATGATAATTTCCTTATCCTTTATGTGCAATAGAAAGAAAACGATAAAAAATAGAATGAGTCAACTTCGACGAATTAGAACAATTTGATTGTAAAATAAAGATGTACTAATAGTATCCTACAGAATTGGAACTATCTTGTCCTCGAAAAAAATAACTGGTTAAAATAACCGAAACTCTAGTTAGGTAAAATAATCAGAATTTTTTGTAAGGGCATATTTAACTCGACATTCTGGTTATTTTAACCAGAATTTTTTTTAAGTGTGTATATGATTGACAAATTTAGAAATTTATCTATAGATCCATTTCTTTACAATTATTTTCAGGGATACTAAAGTTTAGGGAAGGTTTTAAACCCCATTTACAAAATATAAGTTCAGAAGTGTATAAAATAAGCTATAAAATTCTGAATTTTTGACCAAAAAATTTTAATTTTTAAATAGGCAATAGATAAAACAAACTAAGATAAAAAATTTTAAAATATCCGAAACGGATGAGCTTCTGATCTTTAGAGTTACTGAATTTTTTTCATGTGTAATTTTTATACATCCTACAATTATTGTCTACTGAGATTTCACGTATGAAAGTTGTTCACAATAAAAAAATCCATTTTGTAAAATATTTTAAGTTTTCTGGTCTTAATTTTTTTTGGAATGTCTGTTAAAAAATTCGGAACAGTTACAATTTCAGAAATGAAAGTATTGCATTCTGTTTTGGAGCGCATTAATTTTAGTCGGCATCAAAAGGATCATCTGCGAGACAAGTTTCTGAAGATTTAAATACGTCTTTTACTTTTTTGCACAAATAATTATTTCCGGGCGCCAAGGGAAGAATGACGACTTATCCGTTTTGGTTATCATGTCAGTATCCCACGCGACATCTTTTTTCGACTGTATGCTAATGTAAATCTAGATCAGGCGACTGATAAACGGGTGGTCCGTCGAAAATCTTGTCGGCATGATTGCAGTACATCTCGTAACCTATGCCAAGGATAAACCTCACATTTTTCATTTAACGTTGTTTTTCCACCAAAAAGAATTAAAGTTAAATATTTAGAGTCGCATTTTCATTGTTAAATTATTCCTTAAATTCGATTGCAAATTAAAAGTATGTATTAGAGTTTTCAAAACAAATAACTATTAATTATAAAATGCAGCAAAGTTCTGAAAGTTAAACGAGTAACTATGGTTTAGAAAACAGATTTTAAATAAATCACTGGTAATACTGTGAGATTACAAAAAAAAATCTTTCTAAAATTGCATGAAACCAAATTTGGACAAAATCCTTTTCGTTTTTTGATTTGGTCTAAGTTTGGTTACATGCGATTTTGAAATTTATTCTTGGACGTTAAGTTTATGATCTTCAATCTTTAAAGAATTGCTAAAATACTTTTTTTTTACTAATTAAAAGTCAAAGTTGAACAAAAGTGATGAATGAAAATAACAATAAGGGAAAATTTTGTTTTAATAGTATTTATATAGAGAATAATTAAAAAATTGTGGGATAAGCTTTCAAGCGATTTTTAAAGTCCTTTTAACTATAAAATGTGTGACTTTCTTTATGATTTATTCTCTCTTCGTATTTACGTTCAAGTTTTTTATTTATGTCAACAACAAATAATTATTATCAGTGGGAAATATGGAAAAATCTTGAGACTTAAAATTCGTCTCAACTGTGTGGCAACTTATTATAAAAATCTACGATTTTTGTAATAAGGTGTTGGAAAAAGTGCTTCATATCTGTTTACTCAGCAGGTTCAACACGCGTAGAATAACAATTTTCCCAGCTGTGCGGTGAAATCGCGTTTTCCATGAGGGCTGAAATATGTGCACGTGCATCTGATAAGACATCGGTGGACAGGGGTTTCGTAGATATCGGGTTGCATGTCCGAGGATGTTGGTGTGTGCATGTGAGAAATCTGAGGGAGGTTGGCACGATCTGGGGTCGGTGGGTGGGACAAGGACGAGAATACCCGCTCACCCCGGTAATGGAATCCCTCTGCTCGAGGAACGCAATCACGCTGATGTTTCGGAACCCCAAGGCTGCCACGGGGGATTTCCACGCTCATGAGCAGATCAGACTTGCGTGTTCCTACTCCAGTCTCGCCCGCTTCAACCCCTGATTCCTCCTCCATTTCCGCCACTCGAAATTCGACCTTTTCTCCTGAAATACCTTTACTTTACTTCTTCCCTCCAACTGTCACCTGCATACTCTATTATTTTCTTCTTTATTTTGGAAAAAGACAATGTTAAGTGATAATGGTATTTTGGCATGTGCACAATGCAGAAAGCTTTAAATCCATTAATATTTTTAATTGATATTACACATTCGAAATTTAAAATATTAAGAATTTCAATCAATTCTTATATAATGAATACAAAAATTATGGTAAATATGGAAAAAATGTACCATAACCCACGTACTCATAACAAAATTGTTTCAAATTCCACAATTTAAAATTTCGGAAGCGAAACATCAATTAAAAATATTAACAGATTTCACAGACTTAACTCAGACTCTGTTAAATTTTTATATTTTAAAACCAAATGTGAATTGAACAACTATTAATTTTATGAGATCAAATAAATTTAATTATTAGACTGTATTCACAGTACATTCAAATGTCAATATGCATACAGACAAAAATATATATGTATAAAAGAAAAACGGAATACCATACAAAAGGTGCTTAAATTATTCGTCTTTTTCTAAGTTATCATTCGCAGAGGAATTAAAACTATTTAAAGTCGCTTCCAAAGATTGAACAGATTTTTTTGCCTATTCTAAAAATTCAATTTCAGATATTATAAAAATAAAAAGTTTATATTTCAGAAAAAGATATAACAATTATAAAATTCTTTATTTTTATTAAAAATTTGTTGTACTTTAATTTATAGATTACCAAATTTCAAATTATTAGATTTTAAGTGATAATATTCTCTGTAAAAGTTTGTTACTGCAGAATTTTACTGTTTTAAATATCTGTAAATATCTTGTACCTAACTTAAATATTATAAAAATCTTTTATTATTCCAAACATTTTCAAAAAAAATTTTCTCGCAGCCAAATTCATAAAAATATTTTTATATATTCCTAAATTAAACTTTTTTCACATATAAATATCTTTTTATATATGACATATAAAAAATTTTGATCCAAACGTTTTCGATAGAGTCTTTACCAATCTTCCATATAAAATAAAAAAATTTTGAAAAATTTAAAATTTAGCCATCATTTTTGAAAATCAAAAATATTTTTAATTTTTTTTAAAGTTCGACACTTTTTTTTCTTTTTTTTAACTAAAAATAAAGCTTGAGATGCTTATTTTCAGATCCTCGAATAGCAAAATGTATTTTTTTGTTGTTTTTGAAAAATTGAATTTTAAGTAACTTGGTAAATTCAAAAAAATTTTCCTTTGCGTGAAAAAAATTCGGAAAATTTTTTGCATGTAGATTTTTGATGAGAAACAATATTCTAAAAACAGAAATTCAAAAAGAAATTGTTTGTTGATTTTAGAATTCTTTGAAAATGTTCAAAAATGAATTTTTTTAAATTTCATTAATTGCGCATTTTTAACGTACAAATAACATTTATACTTATTTATATTATATAAATTATATGTAAATTGCACATTAAAAATGCGCAATTAACCAAATTAAAAAAACTTCATTTTTAAAAATTTTCAAAAAATTAAAAAATTAAAAAATTTTTTTTTGAATTTCCGTTTTTAGAATATTGTTTCTTATCAAAAACTGTACATGCAAAAAATTTTCCGGATTTTTTTCGCGGATAGGGAAAATTTTTTTAATTTACCAGGTTACTTAGAATTCAATTTTTCAAAAACAACAAAAATTGACATTTTGCTATTCAAGGATCAGAAATTAAGCACCTCAAGCTTTATTTATGCATTGTAGTGATGTGCAAAATGACTTCGGGTCAGGTCCGCAACCCAGCCCGAAAACCTGAAAACCCGAAAGTTTGAACCTACACATAAGTTCCATTTGAAAATTTCCGGAAATTTTAAAATAAAAATTTCGGGTTGGTTCCAATTTTCGGACTTTTGGTTCGGGTTTTCGCCCGGGTTGCGAACCCGAAATCCGAACCGACCCGTCCCAAAAAAACTCCGACACGTTGGTTTCGGGTTTTTAAGATTTTCGCACACCATAATTCATTGGTTACTTTGTTATTTTAAAGAATTTTCTTTATTATACATGGAATATTTTCAGAATCTAATCGGGAACCTAACCTAAAAGTTATGTATCAACGAAGAACAAAGTAGCTAGAGATATGAAAAGAAGTGGCATTTCAGTTATTTGTGATTGCAAACAATGACCCAGATAAAAACTTTATGTTATTCTTACCTTTAATGATATATTATAGCAGTAATATTATATTATAACAGTAATAGCTCTTGAAGACTTTACAAACTCATGCTGAACAAATACCTTCTCTGCCATGGTACCGCGAAAATTTAAATTTGTCCTCATGAAAAGAAACTGCATGAAAATAATCATTTGCATTATTATTTGTGAAATTATGAAGAATTACCAGTAATATTTTCGCGAATGTTGAGAAAATTAATGGTAAAACAATTGGAGCCTGTGATTAATTCAATCAATTTTGCCAATGATTTTCCTACTAATAATTATTTTTAGGCGACAAAGAACCACTCATAATCGAGAAATGGATTCTCCGAGTCGTAACAAAGTCTGGGGCTTAATGTCCCTTCTATCTTGTTTGAGTGCGTTGTCTCTAAAGAACCGAGAATTAAGGTTGAGAGATTTACATGTTTACTCGGAGTCATTGATTATATTGCTTTTCTATTCATGATGTGATTCATGGAGATATGTAAATGTCTGGTCTGATAAAAATAATAATTATTCCAATAAGAATTATTTTCCTATAATTTCTTTTCACAAGAGTCCAGTGCAGTACTTTCAATTGGGGCCTTATTCAGTACGCCTGATGATCAATAAAGGCGTTCTTATAAGTATCCTGTCAGGGCCGAGCGGGTGCCGTAAATACGGTTCAATTCAAATTGTCTTAGTTAATAATAAGGGCAGCCTATTCGGGACGTACGCGAAGTTCATCAGGGCCTTTATATTATTTTTTATATCAGGAAAGTTTTTTTTTTAATAAGGCTAAATAAGGCAATTTTCACACAGGTCACAAATTTCAAAATCACCAAAAAAAAATGTAAGAACGTTTCTCCTCTCAGAAGAAACCGATCAGATTCTCAAAACCTAAAACATGGAAGAAGGAACACACCCTTGATGCTCCCGCCAGAGGAATTATGATTAGCTTGAAACCTTTGAAGAATGTGTTGGCTGTTTGTGAAGAATAGACCGATGGTGTCCGTTTAGGATTAGGTTTAGGCTTATGGTATCATGATATTGGGAGTTGACGAGATGGAGATTCGACCACGAAAGAGAGGAGCGAACAAGATGGACGTTGAGAATGCTCGCCATGTCGGAGTGACGTGAGTGACATCCCCTTAACGACATGCCCTTCCAATCCGTCGTAGGGACCCCCTAAACTGAACTGAATTGAACGGAGCCCACCCCTACTACAGCCCGGCGGAGACCTACTCGTATTATCCACAGTGACAGGACGGCGAAGTTATTAATGGCAGCGACAGTGACAAATGACGAACTGTCGGCGCAAGCAAGACTGATATCATGGCGGCCTTCATTCCTCCGTTCCTCTCTACATCCCTGCCCCAAGCATCTCTGCTCCCTCGTGAATCTCGTCGTCTTTCTTCATCCTCTTTTTATCCCCTTTTTCCTTCTCGCTTCCCTGCACCGGGAAACTTTCCGATATTCGTGTATTTTAGCGAGAATGAAAACAAGGATGGTGGCTTGTTTCTCATTAAGGAGAATTCGAGAAGAAACAATTAGAAACAGCACCCTGATGATTATAATTAGGGGCATTAAGATGAATCTTTGGGGTTGATGAATGAAGAGGTTGGGTTCTGAAAGCAGGCAATACGTCTGTTGGTGTTGCCTCATTGTTTAGAAGATGCTGGATAGGAATAAAAATAGAACAGTATACGTCAAGATTGAGAAATCATTTTTCTCCAGATGATGGAATAGAAAATAAATCACTTGAGATTGAGTTAGAACTTTCTAATTTGTAGTCTTATTTTTTTAAGGGGACTGGCAAGAAGGAGGTGATATTCATGATAAATTTATAACTTTTTATCTGCAATCTTTTGAGTTCGTATACATTATAGAGAAAAATCAATATGATTCCGTGAAAAGTTTGTTCTTTTCTGCAGAAAATGAAGTAGAATTCACAATTTTTCAGGATTTCAGACTGAGGTAGCATTTTTAATTTTATAGTAATAATAGTAACCAACTTTAGTTTCTGTCTTAGGATTTATTTAAACATTTAAAGAATTAATCCGCAACTGCACTCACGTTTGCCATTAAATCATTAGCACCCAATCCCATTGCCAGTTGAAAATGATTATTTCTTGAAACTGTCAGATGAATTTTAACGTGAAAATGTTGAAAATAACTTTTTAATAAATTTATCTTTTTATAAACCCTTCTTTAGAATGTATTAATTCTTGTTAAATTTTTCTAGAATGTTTTAATTGAAACTGAGAAAGATATACGAAGCGAATTTACTATACTGGTCGGTAAAGGATTGAAAGGGTTGAAAGGGATCCACGGATGTCCACCGATTCATTTAAAAGCTTTATTTACGGATCAACCATTTCAAAAATGAATTTAAGTATATTTAGAGAGTTGCCTGGGGATCTACTGAGAGATTTATATGCAATATTAATCCACTTTAGGAATTTCTTTCGGAACGTTAGGAATTTGAGGATACCTACATAAAATTTAGAAATCAATTTAAAGATTCATAAGTTTAAAACATGGTTGGGAGTTCCCATAAGTTTCAGAGATCCAGAAATTCCAGGATTTGTTTAAAAATCTATTAAAGTTTCTTATACATGTTCAGGATTTATCTAGCGATGTATTTCCAAGTCCACCAGTAATTAGAGAATTTAGGATTCTTTTTTTATAATCACCAATTGAAGTTTCGATTTTGGTAATTATGTTCAGCACTTCATTTGTGGAAAAGCTAATTTGAGGTTCCTTTCTATACACTGTCAGAAGAAAGGGTCGTTGACTTCATGTATGGTATATATACAAATTTCTTTACACACGTGTGTATTAAATTTAACATACACATGGAGATTAAATTGAATACACCTGTATAATAAATTTATTCATTTTAATGTGCCTTCGGGTATTAAAAATGTATTAAATTTACCATCATTTCTAGATTTATCGACTTAAGGGTCGATATAAAGATTTAAAAGTTTGAAAATTCTTATAGGGTGCCATTAAGTGATGCACCAATTTCATAGAATTATTTAGAACTTTATTTAGATACCAATAGAATTTTCAAAATTTATTGTGGAGTATTCTAAACTGATAAAAAAATTATCGAACGCAAAATTGAAGCGTTGCTGGCGAGTAACACCAGAAACCCTCTTTGCATTTAACAAAAACTATCCGGCTTCAGTTTTTCATTGCAGCCGAATTGCAAAGGTAGGAAGAATTATTGTGAAAGCGCAACATGCCGACGTATATACGCGTTCTGCGAGGAGTGAAGAGGATTGCAGCTTGTTGGCATTATATAAGCGTGCTCGACGGGCGCCATTTCAAAAATGAAAAAAAAAGTTACGTCCAGAGTCCTCCATGATGCCGCCGCCGACACGGCTTTTTAATTAGAGCCGCCACCGACCAACACCTGACATCCCGCACTGCCATCCCCTTCATCAAAGTATCATTCTCATTTTACCGCGTTTCAAAAAGAATTGCACTCCACTAGTTAAAAATACATTTCGTACATGATACTTTTACTAAAAATTGGAATTCTACCTAGAATTCTCCCGAATTTTAGAAAAATGATTTCTCATAATCCAAAAATTGCCTAGCAACCGTTGCTATGAGGTGTCACTGAGTGAGAGGGAGTGATTAAGGGAGTAGAGGGGAAGGGGTTGGGATAGGGCAGATGAGAAAGAATGGTAAAAATAGGTTATCAGGGGAAGGATGGTATTGAGTGGGGAGTGGGAAAGGGTGGGTTGGAAGAGGTTGTGAGGAAATAGGAAGTTATAGAGGGAAGGGGGAGGTTGTTAGGGTCATGGGATTAAAATGTGTAAAGGGACATTTTAGAGTATGGGAGCTGTGATAAAAGAAGTTGTGAAGGAAGGAAAAGTTTTGAGGGGAAGGGGAGGTTTTGATGATGCAGTGAGGTTTTTAAGGTGAGGGGAGGTTGTGATTGTCAGGGGGCATTTTGGAGGGTCCAGAGTAGGGTAGAAAAAGCTGTAAGGGCAGAGAAGGCTGTGAAAAAAAGAGAGGTTGTGAGAGGGTTGAAGCATGTGAAGGAAGATTTAGGAGGATAAGGGACAGGGTGGCAGAAGTTGTGAAGGAAGGGAAAGGTGTAAGGAGAAGGGGAGGATTTGGGGTAAAGAGAGGTTCTTAGGATGAGGGGATGTTGTGCCTATCAGGGGAGAATTTAGAGGGTCAGGAGTAGGGCAGAAAAGGCGAGTGAAGGCGAGGTTATAGTGTGTGAAGAGAACTCTTATTGCGAGTGAAAGTTGGGGGACGATTGGAAGAGAGGTTTTAGTTGCTTAGAGTTGGGGTACAAAAGGATGTGAGTGAAGGGAAGCTTGTGAGAGAAAGGGGGGTTGTAGAGCGTGTGGGGCGGGGGTGGTTAGTGGATGATGAATAGGGTTGAAGAGATTGTGAGGGAAGGGAAGATTGTGATGAGAAGCGGAGGTTTTGATTGTCAGAGGAGATTTTGGAGGGTGAGTGATGTGGTAGAAGAAGTTGTGGCAAACAGGGAAGCCGTGAGGAGAAGGGGAGGGGAAAAGCAGGTTTTTAGGGAGACGTGAGGTTCTCAGGGCGATGGGAGGTTGTGATTGTCAGAGAAACTATAGAGGGTCCGGGGTAGGACAGCAGAGGCTATAAGGGCAAGACGAGGTATGCGGCGAGTTGTGATTGTCAGAGAAGACTATAGAGGGTCCGAGGTAGGACAGTAGAGGAAGTGGAGTGGAAGTGAGGTTTAAATGGGTAAGGGGGTGGGATAGAAAAAGATGCGAGTGAAGGGTAGGTTGTGAGAGGAAGAGGAGGTTGTAATGTGCAAGGGGAGGTTTTAATGGACGAGGGATGCGATAGAAGAGACTTTGAGGGAAGGTATGGTTGTGAAGGGGTGGAAAGGTTTCAAGGGTGAGGGGAGGTTGTGATTGTGAGAGGAGATTTTATAGAATGAGGAGTGCGATAGATGAGACTATGAGGGTGGCAGGAGTTGTATTGCGGGAGAAGTGTTGTGATTGTGAGCTGACGTTATTTTGGGGACAGTTGTGGGGTGGACTAAAAGAGGCTGTGAGGAAAGGGATAGTTATGGAGGGAAAGGGCAGGTTTTAAGACGTAGGAAAGTTGGGTTATAGTGTGTAAGAAAAGGTTTTTAAGGATGGGAGATAGAAAGAAGAAGCTGTGAAAGAAGGAAAAGTTTTGAGGCGAAGGGGAGATTTTAATGGTGCAGTGTGGTTCTTAAGGTGAGGGGAGGTTGTGAATGTCAGAGGGGATTTTGAAGGGTCAGGAGTAGGGTAGAAAAAGCTGTGAGAGCAGGGAAGGTTATAAAGAAAAGAGAGGTTATGAGGGGGTTGCAGTCTGTAAAGGGAGGTTTAGGAGGATGAGGGACAAGGTGGCAGAAGTTGTGGTCGAAGGGGAAGGTGTGAGGAGAAGGAGAAGTTTTGGGATTGAAAATAGATTCTTAGGACGAAGGGATGTTGTACATTTAACCTGCATAGCAAGGGGAGTTTTTCTCAAAAGCCAGATGTGGCATTTCTCCTACCACTGCTCTCTCCTCAGGCTCAGAATGTTCGGTTGGTAGTGTTTTCATTGGGCCTACACATTTATGTCATGACAGTGGGGAGATGCTGAGGAGAGACCACGCGATATAACCACCATCCGTGCTCTTTGAACCTGAGGAGAGAACAGTGGAAGTGAGAATGACCCATCTGGCTTTTGAGAAGTTTCGAGGAAAACTCCTGGAATTTCTCCTTGCTCTGCAGGCCTGGTTGGGGTAGAAAAGGATGTGAGTGAAGGGAAGCTTTTGAGAGGAAGGGGAGGTTGTAGAGCTTGAGAGGGGGGGAATTGTGTGAAGAGATTTTATAGAGTGAGGAGTTGGGTAGACGATACTATGAGGGTGGAAGGAGTTGTATTGCGTGAGGAGTGTTGTGATTGTGGGCGGAGCTTGTTTTGGGGACAGTGGTGGGGTAGAGTAGAAGGGGTTGTGAGGGAAGGGATAGTTATGGAAGGAAGGGACACGTTGTGAGGCGTAGGAGAAGGGGTTATAGTGTGTGAGGGGAGGTTTTTGAGGATAGAAAATGAGGTAGAAAAAGTTGTGACGGAAGGGAAAGTTTTGAGGGGATTTTGTGATTGTGAGAGGAGATTTTATTGAGTGAGGAGTAGGGTAGATGAGACTATGAGTGTGGCGGGGGTTGTATTGTAAGAGGAGGGAGGTGGGGGAGGTTACGTGACGAGTGGAAGAGAGGTTTTAGTGGGTGAGGTGTGGGATAGAAAGTGCTATGAGGGAAGGGAAGGTTGTGAGAATGAGGGTCAGGGGAAAGGGAGGTTGTTAGTATGAAGGCAGGTTGTAATATGTGAGTGGAGGTTGCGATGGTGTGGGGAGGGTGCAGGTGGAGTGGAGGGGAGGTTTTAGTGGGTGATGAGTGAAGTTGAAGAGGCTGTAAGGAAAAGGGAGGATTATAAATAGGGGAATATGCTACGACTAATGTTTCATAATAAATTTCTTTGGAATATATAGTAAAGAATCGAAAAGAATCTACTCAATATCTTTTCTATGCAAAATTTGTTCGGAAATTTATTACAAATTCCTTCGGCTTCTGTTTAACGCTTGTATTGTTCTTCCCTTAATACTTAAATATTCACATTATTCAAAGAGACCACACATCAGGCACATTTGGTCCTGCTTCCGTTTACATCAGCAGTGGCTTTAGCGGTTTCACGGTCAGGCGTCTTCCGCAAATCCCTTAACTGTTTTCAAGGTCACACGTTGAACTTCAGCTATTGTCAAGTCACCTGACTCTCCATGGAATTTGCGAACAATTCTATGAGAAATTGAAACGGTCATCGGCATTTCTGGGTGGTTTTGGCGAGCCTGGAAGTTTGGAAGGACGTAGGTGTGGGAGGAAGGATAATTTTCAGCTGTGCTTTACTTTGTGAGCGAGATATGCATAACCATCTCAAGAGAATGGGCATGGTCTTTCATACCCGCGCGGTATGAAAGGGGCTTCGAGCCGGTGACCTCGCTGCGATTTATGGCTAGTCCTTTGTCTACTCCACGGAAGTCAAGGTCGTCTTCATACTAAGAATCGGTTCCTCACTGCGTGAAGTATCCCACACTACCGTAAACACCAAGCGGCTATGACGAATGGGTGCAAAATGCACCACCCTTGCAAATTCTTACCGAGATATGAACTAGGGACTAGGGCCCTTAAATCTGCTCGAGTTGTAAACTATAACTTTAAAAAGAGTTCATGCTTATTAGAATTTTAGAATCGACAAGCCTAATTTGCTAATTTCTAAATACAATGTTCACTTTACAGGAAAAGCTTACCAAAGATTGTATAACTATTTACGACAACAAAAAGAAACTACAACAACTATAATATAGTTATATTCTTTCAAAAAGGAACTTTGAAACAGAGATTTCACAGTCTAAAGTTAATCTAAACATTATTACTGGTACTGAAATAATTGCCCATAGTTAGAACAGACATTAATATATTTGGTCCACTAGTATCACATCTTTAATTCAGACATATTACAAAAAAAGAATGTCTATTTTTCAAAAGTTCGAGGGTCAGAAAATATAAAAGCGGCGATCGGAAGCACGCCCTAAGGAATGGTGAAATTCATGACTTACTGCGGGCATATAGAGAGGGGGAGGTTTTTGATAGGCCGTTGATAGGATATGGTATTGAGGGTTGGTGTGGGGAAGAAGTAAAAATTATTGAGTGCAGTTTATCAAGCGCATTTGTCGGGCAAGAGATTTTCTTGAAATTTTCGTCCAGTCCCGATGTTAGAAGGGAGTTCATCGGGGCGTAGAAGCACGGTACCACCCGCCGATCCAACGTTTCGTTCAGCCGCGACGCGGAAGCGAAGGGAAATAAATTACACAGCAGCAAGTCCAGCGACCACTTCTGTACTCTCCCAAGGCCCAAGTGAACTCCCCTCCTTTTGTCCCCCTTTCCTCCTATGGCCCTGAACCCGATCAACATCCACCCTCTCTTCCTCTCCTCATCATTCCTTGGGTTATTAATGCTTTTCAATTTCCAGCGATCCTGCCAAGCCCCGCTTGACGAGCAACCACACTAACAAATTATGCAATTAAGGTCGTCCCTGCCATTCGACGTACCCAAATCATCCTCAGCCTACGCAATACTTATGTGTTCGTAGATACAGAATTTTAGGTTTAGAATCGTGAATAGAAAACATTTTTTTCTAGAGCTTTCACTTCGGTAATTAGTGTCTGATTGAGACGAGAAGAAACGAAGATGTTACAGTGACGGATGGGATAATGGGTTGACTGGAAAAAGTTTGATGAGTCAGAACATTAGAATGGTTCAGGTGATTCATTTTTAGGTCCTTCTTTTGACAATACTTCCATTAAGTCTGTACTTTAAGAGCACAATTGTGTAATTATAAAATCAACTTAAGTGAAAGAGTTTCCTAACGATTTAATATCATTTCGTGCCACCGAACAATACATCAATTGTTTCTACATTAAAAAAGTAAGGTACGATGATGGACGTAATACAATTTCAATGAAGAATCTTGTTTAAAGTGCAATCATTATGAGTGTCGTAGAATATACAATGAAGAATCTTGTTCAATGCACAATTATGAAGAAAGAATCTTAAACTATGTCCGTTGAAGAATCTTGTACAATACAATGTACAATTTATAGTGAAGAATTTTATATATAACTTGTATATAACAATCTGTTTCCAAAGGAAAAAGGTGTGATGAAGTATTTTGTAAAATGCATAATTAAAAATTTTGCATGATAATAAATGTACATTAGCACAATGCAATGAATGAATCTTACGCAATAATATACTTACAATGATGAATCTTAGCACAATGATCAGCACTTAAAAATCTTGTGCAGTAAGTGTTATATAATTAAGAATCTTATGCTATAAACTGTTTCCAAATAAAAAAGGTATAATGAAGTATTTTGTAAAATATACAATTAAGAATTTCGCATAATGAGTACATTGGTACAATGAATGAATATCATACACAATGTACTCACAATGTTGAATCTTAGCACAATGATCAGAACTGATAAATCTTGTGTAGTAAACGTTTTACATATAACAAAGAATATTGCACTATAAACTATACTAAAACAAGTAAGATTTAAAGATGAATGTCCTGTACAATTTTATAAATAATTTTAAATAATTGCACAATAAAATTATACAATTATCACATTATCAATTTCAAAAATTTCTTATATATGTCTCAATGACATTTCATGTCACCGAACAATATATCAACAATTTCCACCCACTAAAATAGTAGTTATGGCTCATGAATCATTTTCTAGACATTAATAAAACAACTTGGCCTGGTGACACTCGCAAAAGGGCAGAAATTGATTAACCCATAAAAGACGACAAACAGCTCGTATCACAAAATCGACTGCCTAGAACCTAATGATATCGCTTGTCGAACAATTTAGTATATTTGTAAAGGACGATACTAATTTTAGCTTTAGGTTTTAGAAGTCGCAACTTGCCTATCATTAAGATCTCATTATTCAAATTCGAATTTTACATATTTAATCGAGAGCTCTCTTCTCCTTCCATAAGTCGTACGACCGAAGCGCTGCGGAGATAAAGCATAATAACGCGATTCCTGACAACCTAATGATGATGACCAGCTTGCTCCCGTACGTATATGATGGTACACATATAATATGGGTAATGTTGGAAGGTGCCATCTTGTCAGAATCAAAATGGACGTAAGTAAACGAGTAAACGAGTTAAGCATGTAAAGTGGAACAAAGTGTACTTCCTTGAAAAATCATATCATTTTACGAAATTCTGCATTATGCAGATTGCAGATCTTGATGCAAAACTCCTCTCTTTTGTTCACTTTATCGTGATTTTAAAGAGTCTCATGGGACGTTTACGAACTTAATTAAGTTATCAATATTTTCATCTTTTTATATACTCATTTTTTTTTAAACCTATGTTTTCCCGGATGTTAAAAGAGAAATTTTTCATTCTTTTGTAATTTGATATGTACTCATTAGTTCAAAACTAAGAAGGAAAGATATGGATAAAATTCTCTGCGAACTTACGAATTCATATTAAAAAATAGTGAAAGTAAATTCAAATACAAATGTATGACACTTTGCCTAATATTGTTTTGTACCTGTCTTGTTGCTCACGTTCAATTATTTTTGAGAGGTCAAAAAATATTAATAAATTTAAAAAATATGATAATTAGTTTGTAAAGCTTAAAACGTGACTTCGAATTTTCAATTTTTTTCCTCACAAGAGCTATTTTCCTTTCTCTAGGAAATTCTACCTTTTACATTGTTTTTCGTTGACTTCCTTATTGTTCCCTTTTATTATTTTTTTCATATCGCAAATGCTTTTATTTAAATTTATTCACTATCAAACTTGAAATTTTACTGATAAACTGGCAAAAGATACGTTGTAAATATCGAGATTCATACTTCACTGATTTCAAGTTAATATTTTCGTTTATATTCCCCAAATAAAATAAATATTAAAATAAAATAATTTTCAAAAGTACCATATTTACAATCAAAGTGAAACTGAAACTCCTTAATATAAGGAGTTTTAATAAATAAATAAATAAATAATATGTAATCGACTTTTCATAATAATCAAATCCTTCAATTCTATTGTGAATTTTTGATAATGATTAAAATAATTTTTCATCATTCGGTATAATGAAATTCGATTGTTTTAAAATGACCTACCAAATTGATGACTTCTGTCAAGTTTAATTGATCTGATTACTCCGTTCCATCGACTTAATCGATCATATTATACATAATAACAGGTTTAGGTATTTTTCGTCCACCTTGAAAGGTATTTTGAAGGTGAGATGAATTAAAAGCTAGCAGTCTATATTTACAGAAGTACAAGTTGAATACTGTAATATTAGTTTAATCAAAATCGATCACATTGAAAAAAAATTATCTGAAAATTATCTATAAGGCAAAAATAGATCTTGATAACACTATAACCGGTAGCCCCAGCTGTGTCATTAGAATGTCACTTCGGATCAGCAGATTTATTTATCCAATGACGTACCGCAATATATCCTCTATTTAAGTAACCACTTATATCGTTATCGGTAATTTGCAAGTTAATTTGCCGGACGATGATGTATGGTTTGTCTCTCAAGTTTTGAGTTCAAATTTTTAATTTCCGGAGATTTTATTAAATGGAAATTGAACTCAAAAATTTAAGTTCGAATTGAAACAAGTTTAGCTCGAAAGCCTTCGTACTGTGTATTAAATTTCAAAATTAAATTCAGTTTCGTATTCGGCTAACATTCAAAAAGTAGTCGCTTTCTTTGGTTTCAAAACTGATATCCAATATTAATCATTCAATGATCTTTAATTTTATTTAAAATTCAAAACTTTAACGCTTTTAAGATCGACTTTTTCAACTGTGTTTAAATGATTTCTCAGATATTAGCAGAATAGTATATATAATACGAGTTCTCGTTTCGTTAATGTATCGCTATAAAAGTAGTAACTGTAATTGAATAAATGAATTGAAGCTTAAAATTAATGCACAGTGGACAGATTCCACTCCTAGGTGGAAAACAAAAATATTTTTTTCTTTGTAAGGACATGCGTTAAGTTATGTATTTTTGAAATCAGTGATATTTAGTGAGTTCAAGACCGTAAGTGATATTAGGGCATTGTGTTCATTAACAAGTTTACTGATAATTCAATTTCATCGTTTATAGGAAGTTCATTTTTATGATAAAAATAAAGCATCATATCAGCCAATAAGTATTATCTACCTTTCAGTGAGATAGATAATTTAGAAAAAACTATGATTTTCTATCGCATTCAGGTTAGAAGTTACATTTCAACATTAAAACAATTAAACATTAAACACTTAAAAAACAACCGAAATGAATACTTTGACACTTTATGTTGATTAATTAGCTTGTAGCACTGAGAAAACACCATCAATTTACAATATTTGTGAAAAAATAAATTATTTAAACAAATAAAAAATTTTTAAACAATGACAAATTACCTAAAAAGTAATTAAAATAGTAATATTTATCTAAGAATGTGGATCTATGACAAAAAATGGGGAAAAAGTGATAATTAATGTCAATATTCCGTCAAACTATGATTACCCTGCTATGGGGTTTTTGGGGGGGGGGGCACCGTAAGGGGTTTAGGAGAGTCAAAATGAAAAATTAATGATGGATTCATATTCCTTGAAGAGTTTTCATCAGCTGATATAAATTAGTTCATATGGTTAATTATACATTTTTTTGTTTTAAAAAAGATTTACAATTAACATTTGTCGTTTTCCCCATGTTTATCTTATGGGAAACTTTATGGACCCAACGGCAGGTGTTCATATTAACTTTTTGAAAAAAAAATACGTGTTCATTTCTTTTGTGAACCTCACGAGGAATCGATCAATGATGCCCTCCAGTCCAACATTTTTTTTTTTGAAACACCCTACTGTCGCATTGGTCCCACTGCGTAGGGGAGAGACGGGTATAATGGGCCGGACAAGCACAACGGCACATTAATGCCAAATTCAATTGTAAATTGAATTAGAGTACTTGTAAACTGAACTAAAGTGTTACTAGTGTAACAATTGTTAATCTAGTATATATATATATATATTTATTTATTTAATTACACGTTTTGCAAATTGAACTACTTGCAATTGAATTTAGCATTAATGTCCCGGTGTGCCTGCCTAGCCCATTAGGCCCGTCTCTTCCCTAATGTTGTCACAATTATTGGGTAGTTTATAATATTAAGTGATAAACTGATTTACTTGAATAATAAAACCAAACACGAAGGGTTAATTACTAGGTTTTTTCGTGTACACCAGACAGTCAAATTGCAAGATTGCACGAGATTGCAGGAGATTGCACGAGATTGCAAAAGATTGCAAGATTCCCAAAGATTGCTAAAGATTGCCAAAGATTGCTAAAGATTGCAAAAGATTGCTAAAGATTGCATTAGATTGCATGAGATGCACGAGAATGCAAAAGATTGCAAGATTGCCAAAGATTACTAAAGATTGCACGAGATTGCTAAAGATTGCATGAGATTGCATAGAGATTGCACGAGATTGCACAAGATGGCGTACAAAGTGTACACCAGATTGCACGAGTCATTAACCTTTCAACCAAACAATAAAAATACCATCTTTAATACCATTGAAGATCAGTTAACGAAATGCTTTATCGAAAATCCATTTTCCAAAATGTTCTGATCTTAAATGACAAATGACATTCTTCTTGCTCATTTTATTCGTTAAGAAATCGAAGGCAATTTATTGTTCATAAATGAAAGGACAAATCGACCAAATGATTGAACACGATGTTGCATTATTGATGTTAGAATAACTTATAAGGGTCCGGAATAGACTTTGTACATCAGAGAGTGGTCTCAGCATCCCCATCTTTTGGCTCTAATCCGCAGTGGCGATCCGCGTCATCTTAAAGTTTGTATTTGTCACACGCAGAAATACTTTGGACGTCTTGTACGCGACAAGGTTGCACATAGGGGACAAATATGAGTCGAGGGTAGTTGCCAACTATATAGACAAGGCAGGACAGTCTTGCATGAGAGTGGAATACGTAATATGGAATACTCGGGCTCTGGTTCCAGAAGAGTGAGAAGGGAAAAAGCAGAGAGAGAGAGAAAAAGAGAATAGAAAGAGAACAATGAGTGGGTGGGGGAGGGGCAAAATGAGAGAGAGGGGGAGAGAGAGAGAGCGCGAGAGAGGGTGAAAGCGAGAGAGAGTGAGAGAGAGAGAGAGAGAGAGAGAGAGCGGGTGGAGAATCAGGAGAAGGGCTAAAGCGGGTAACGAGCTACGGCAATTAATATCACTGGGTTTCCACAATGCGCTTGCAAATGAAAGGCCTTTGTGACGTATGATTGCGTTACCGAGTGAATAGTTGAGTAATGGCGGTTGGTAGGGCCGCCACCGAATCGCGGACGGCCCAAGGCTCACTCCACTGGACGATAGTAACAACCAGAATTAGTTCCTTGTCATTCCTCGACTTTTTCTAAATTGCCTGATTCCTTTAGTCAATTTACTATCCAAACAATAAAATTTAAAAAATAAAAATAAAATAAAATAAAATCTAGAATCTTCCACAATGTAAATGATGAATCTTGTGCAATGTGTTGTGGAGAACCTTGTAGAATGTAAAAATATATAATTCAATTTTCAATTACAATTGCACTGTAAAAAAAGTCTTGTTTCAAGCCAAAAATTGGGCATAATTTGAACTGTAACACGTTTAAGCCCGGTGGTAGAAGGATCACTGTAAAAAATTTTTCGGAAATTTTTCCAAAAAAATTTACCAGCTTATAACCCGATCATTTTGAAATTTTTCCTAATGCATTCGGAAATAATTCCGAATTGTAGTTGGAGATTTATTTATACAATCTCCTAAGCTTTACGAAATATTTCCTAACTTTTCGGAAATTAACCAATATATTCGGAAAATTTTCCAATATTATCGGGGAAATTACCCATTTTGCTCGGAAAAACGTATATCCGACCTTTTTCCGAAAAATTTCATGCTATTTAGTCTTGAAAATTTCCAAAATTTTTTACAGTGTACTTATGCACTATGTATGGAGATAAAGTACACCGAAAAAAAGCCGTAACACAAACTAGACTTTTTGTTCTGTGGCTGAAGTTTTATACAATTACCGTTATTGAAATTTCAATCACATGTAAATGAAAATTTAGCACGAGGAAATAAAGTGTCAAAAATTCCTGAAAATTTTGAAGCACATACATACAGAGCACTTTCGTGAACAAGGGATAAGGAAGCAAAGCTATTAATTGTATTGTAACGAAACTTGGTAAGAATCTTCATTTTAGTGTCCCACGGTATGATGCTCCATATTAAAAAATTTGATTATATTATTGTAAGTGAGAATCAATAACATTGCATACAAAAAAAATGGTTTTGGAGCATGTCCACACATGCCCGAGGCAAAGTTTACAACCTCATTGAAAATATATATACACTCGTCGCCGAATCGAGAACCGGACTCGGGAGTAGACGGTTCTCGATTCGAAGCTTTCGAGCCAGCAGTCTTATGTCAACATTCAGGAGCGCGTATATAGTCTCTGAACGTACAAAAGTAAATGCGCAGAGAGTCGTGAT
>JBAGKK010000501.1:2066873-2087109 GCA_037177015.1 Euceroptres primus | reverse complement strand
CGAAAATCTCATATTTTATATAAAAACCGATTTTGGGTAGGTTCATGTATATAATAATTCGTAACTCTGCCATTTTTTATTCGATCTTTAATTTTATTTTTTGGCTCGAAAGGAGAAAAAAAGACCTTTTTAACTATGAATTGCTAATTTTGTTAAAATGAGAAATCACAAAGTTACAGTCGAAAATATTTCGAAATTTTCCATTTTTGCCCATTTTTTAAACTTTGACAACAATTTTATGATATTGTTTAATCTGTAATATTTATTTTCTGTTATAACTTTGAAAGCACATTCAATTCAACGTCCAACGAGGTTTTGTTGATTAGAATCAGTTAAAATTTGAATGACACTAGCGAATTTTAATATTTTAAGAATTTTATGGAAGATTAGGCAGTGTAGTGGGGGAAATGTATACAAACTTAATTAATTTCCACTTTTGAAAATATTCTCCCTATTAGAAAATGCATATTCTAAAAGGCAAATATATATTTTACGGGGAAAAATTTTTGAATCCTAGAGAATATCATTTTTAATATCAATTACTGTATATCGAATTTTTAGGCAGTTTTTTCAACTTTATTCTTCAAAAATCATCAGATTCTAATGATTGAGGGTTTATTTGGTTCATTATGCAATTATATAAGATAGCACCACGGGAATCATTTAAAACATAATTATCTTTAAAAACACAACTATTTGTTTATAAAATGAGATTAAACAAATATCTGTATTTTTCAAGATAATTGTTTTTTTTTAATTATTCCTTCAGTGAAGTCTTATATAATTGCATAATGAACCAAATAAATTCTTAATCATTAAAATCTGATGATTTTTGAAAAATAAAGTTGGAAAAAACTGCCTAAAGATTCGATCTACAGTTATTTTTATTAAAAATAATATTCTCTGTGACTTCAAATTTTTTCCGGTAAAATATATATTTGCATGTTAAAATATGTATTGTCTAATAGGGAGAATATTTATAAAAGTGGTAATTAATTAAGTTTTTATACATTTCCCATACTATACCGCTTGATCCTCCATAAAATTCTTAAAATCTTAAAATTCGCTAATGCCACTCAAATTTCAACCGATTCTAATCAACGAAAGCTCGTTGGATGCGGAATTCAATGTGCTTTCAAAGTTACAACAGGAAAAAATATTATAGGTTAAACAGTATCATAAAATTGTTGTCAAAGTTGTAGAAATAGGAAAAAAATGGAAAAGTTCGAAATATTTTCGACTGTAACTTTGTGATTTTTCATTTCAACAAAATTAGCAATTCATAGTTGAAAAGGTCTGTTTTTTCCCTTTTGAACCTAAATAGAAAATTAAAGATCGAATTAAAAATGGTGGAGTTACGGATTATTATATACATGAACCTACCCAAAATCGGTTTTTATATAAAATATGAGATTTTCGAGGTGCATGAGAAATATCTCTATGCCATCTTACAACGCATACAATGTCTCGCGAAAAGTTATTTAATTCACTTAATTCAGAAATTGATTTTTTTGTTCACTGAGACAAATGGATAGTGAAAAGGAGTGGAAGTTTTAATATCTGGATATTTAAGTATGGGACACCTAAATTAAATGAAGAGAGGAATGCGAAATTAAATGAGACACTCTCTAAATCTGAGTCAGTTAAATTTTACTGACAGTTAAATCATGGCTGACATCTTGCTTAAGCTATAAGTTAAAATTAATTGATATACAATTAAAAATTCACTGATATGCAGTTAAAAGTGCACTGATTTTCAGTCAAAAAAGTTTCATTTGAACGAAATGAAATCACATTTCATTGAACGAAAAATTTATTTATTTTTTAGTCACGAATATAATTTTAAAGTGAGGTATAACTGAAAAAATTGTGAATTTTTACTAAAATTTTAGTTAAATTTTCACTGAAAGAATCAGTGACTGACTGCTTGCATCATTAAAAAAAATGTTTCAGATTTAGAGAGCAAGATATTAGGGTGAAATATTTTAGATACTTGTCCCATAGTTCAATATCCAGATATCAACTTCCCCTCCTTTTCACTAAATATTTTTCTCAGTGTTAATATCACGTGAGCCATTAGCACAACATTTTACAAAATATGAACATATGCCAAAGGTTGAACTTGGAAAAAAAAGTTGAACAATTTCAAAATTATATCTATAATTATTTATAAAATAATAATAAAAATCAGTGAATAATAAATTTTAATAAATTTTAGTAGCATCAGAGATATAGGAATAATAATTTCAATATTTGAAAAAAATTAATTTTCCGAGTACACGCTTTTTAAAATACAGGAAAAAGATGTGTCAAAAATCTTAGATGATTACATTTCACTGATAAATCATGGTTATGATTTGAAAGAGCAGAATTAACTCTAATCTTCCCATGGAACACATACACGTGTAAACCACGTGTATTGCACGTGTAATTTACACCAAATACAATTCATATGTCCGCTTGACACACGTAATTTGCACCTAATTTTACGCGTGATTTACCCCTAAAATAATTTACACCTAAAATAAACGCGATTTATTCGTGTATTCCACCTAAAATACACGTAATTTACACAAAAAACGCAGGCTGTTAAAAATCGAAGTTAAAACCCAGGGAGCACACACATGTGTAAACTACGTCTATTACACGTGTAATTTACAAAAAATACACGCGCAAAACACGTATCATACGTCCACTTTAAACACGTGTATTACACCAAAATTTCCATGTGATTTACGCCAAATTTTACACGTGATTTACACTCAAAATACACATGATTTACACGTGTCTTACACCTAAAATAGATGTGATTTGCACCATAAATACACGATGTTAAAAATCGGAGTTAAAATTAATTCCAAATTCATGCCCATAAAAGGAATTTAATTTTACGGACATAATGCACGCAAACAGAAATATTTCCTTAATTTTCTGTACATATTTCAAACAAATAATTACAGTAGCAGTATGAAAAGGTCAAATAGACCTTTTCATTTAAATTCGGAAGTCTTAAATGCGCATGAGCAAGCCACGAGCAAACCGTCATTTTTTTCGGACAGTTTATGAAGAGTGAGTGAGAGGCAGATACCGGAAGTCCCTTTTGTTCTTGTGAAAATTTCCCAAAAATTTCGTTCTTTCGCTTCTCTTTCTTTTTCTTCCCGTATCCTTCAAGCAGACATCAAATTGATCCATTTTTTCCAAAGTTTGTCCACTTATATTCATCTAATTTTTTTGGACGACTAAGAACCATTCATAATCGAAAAATGAATTTTCTGAACAGAACCAAAGTCTGGGGATTAATTATTGAAAACAAAATAATAAAAGGTCTTCACCTACAATGCTTCTATTGCAAAAGTGCCCGAAAATTTCCCAGAATTGGCACGCGTGCGCACCGAAAAGTAATTGAAGTGAAAAGGTCTATTTGGTGTAATACACTTAATACACATGCTTAAAGCGAACATATTACACGTGCAATACAAGTGTAAAACACGTGATTTTCACCATTATGTGTTCCTTGTGTGTAAAATATTAAAGTGCTTAATATTTTAAACACTTTAAACTTTAACCTTAACTTTAAACTGTTCAAACTTTAAACTGTTTAAAATATTAAACATTCACCATATGTGTCAAATATTAAAGTTACATTAAATTTAATATTCTTGCTAAGCATTAGTATTTTTCGATTAAGAAGTTCGACTCCCTGACATAAAGAAAGCATACATTGAACAACCCTAAATCCTTTACGTACCAAAAACAATTTGTAAACATTGTAAAGAATTTTAGACAACAAATGCTCAATACACATATCATTAAGCATTCAAGCAAAGCTTGAAAATTAAAAAATGTACCAAACCTAAATAACACATTTTTCTCAGAAAGATATAAAATCCATTTTAACCCATTCAAATCGAGATCAAAAGCTCCTCATAACCGAGAATTTACCAAAACCGAGGACTTCGAAGAAGGCAGGAAAAATGAGTAGCAGTTCTGAAGGGGGTAGCAATGGTTCTACACCGTTCAGGGTTTTCGCGGCAGGGTGATTGGTGGCATCCGTTAGTTTAATCATCGCGCATTAGCCGCACTACCCCTTACCCTAACCCACCACTTTCACCCTCGAATTCCACGTATTTTGTCCATTCCATTAATGTCCCGCGTTTCCCTGTTTCTATACAGTTCCATTCATTCATTCATTTATTTTTCCTCTACCTATGCTGCTCGTGATCCGCGATCCCGTTTGTCAACGAGTCGCTCATCCTGTTCGAACGACAGGTTGTGTTCAAACCAGACTTTTCGTACGAGGGTTACCCTGTCCCTAAAACTAAACGGACAGGGGAACGTGCAAATTGCATTGCAGAGCACACTCATGACTCGTAAACACAAAATGCCAATCCAACAGAGGCTGTGTCGATGACCATTTGTGAACGTGTGAATTATGATTTTAAACCCTGACCGAATCCATTTCAAATCATGCAGGCCGGCGGGTGACCTGTTCAGAATCAGCTAGCCAATGGAATATGTTTTTGTACATGAAAAATAAGGGGACACGTATCTTTTTAAATTAACATAGCGCCGTATTTACATTTTTTACGAATATTTTTCAATTTTAACCCTTTGCTGCCAGCGTTACAAAGCAACGTTCACTTTTTTCGATTTTCTCGAATTTTCATCTAATAAACTTAAAATTCTGCAAAATAAATATGTAGATTAGATCAAAGTGTAGTATGTCGCATCTCGTAAAGTGGTTATAAGTAATCGTATACTTAATAGAAGCTGAGAAAACTCAAAAAATTAAAGAAAACTTTTATTGTAGCAAACAGTCAAAAATTTACCATATATTATTCCCGAATTTTTTAAGAATTTTTAGACAATGGGAAAAGGGTCTGGTAGCAAAAGGGATAAGGTAAAGATTAGTTTTTTGCAAATTTTCCTTCTGAAAACTTTGCCATTTTTGCAATTTTTGAGATATGAAAGTATTTCTTGTTCCAGTTTGTCACATTTTTCTCATTCTTCCGAAATCCACTAAGAAAATTAAAAAATAATAAAAAATGGCAAAGCTATTTCGATTTCTGGAGAAAATGAAAAAAAAAATTCTCAAAAACCCCACCGTTTTTTGCCCCGAAATTTTGAGGAATAACAGGTACCAATATCTACTTACCATAAATTTCCCATTTAGTATTTTTTTGTTTTTCGGTAGAGAAAAATTATTTTATATTTTTGCTTCAAAACCTTGCATTTTGACAATTTTTTAGATTTTAAAGTTTCAGCTTATCAAGTTTTTCACACTCCTTCGAAACCGATGAGAGAAAGAAATAAATAATAAAAAACGGCAAAGCTATTTTGATTTTTTGAAAAAATAAAACACGAGATTTTCTTCAAGCAAGAAAAGAATAAAAACTGGTAAAGCTATTTCGATTTTCAAGTGTGTTGGAATTGTCTACCTACTCATAATATAGTCTACCTACCATAAATTTTAAAACTGGATTGTACTGACATTTCAAAAAATCGAAATAGTCTTACCAGTTTTTATTCTTTCCTTGTTTTTCTTATCGGTTTCAAAATATTGCAAAGAACTTGATAAACTGAAACAAGGAAAACCTTAGATTCTCCAAAACTGCCAACTTGGCAAGGTTTTGAAGCGAAAATATAAAATAATTTGTTTCTCCTGAAAAACAAAAAAAATACCAAAGGAGGGAATTAAGGAGGAATTTGTGGAAGGTAGACTATATTGGTACCTATTATTCCTCAAAATTTCAGGGGGAAAGAAGGTGGGATTTTTGAGAAAATTTTTTTTTCGGTTTTTCCAAAAGTCGAAATAACTTTACCATTTTTTATTATTTCTTAATTTTCTTAGTGGATTTCGAAAAAGTGGGAAAAATGTGACAAACTGGAACAAGAAAAACCTTAATATCTCATAAATTGAAAAAATGGTAAGATTTTTAAAGTAAAATTTGTAAAAAACCAATTTTTCCCTTAAAATGTATAAATATTCGTAAAAATGTAAATATTTTAAAAAATACGTGTCCCTTTATTTTTCATGTGCAAGAACATATTTCATTGGCAAGCCAATTTTGAACAAGTCACCCGCCGGCCTGCATGATTTGAAATGGATTCGGTCCCCTATTGTTTTGAGAGGCATTTCACATATTCAAAGATAATTATAAAATAACTCAAATAATTTTATTAATATAGTATATGATTACTAGGGTGGGACGAAGAAAATTTTTTTTTTAGTTTTTCGATCAGGACAGGAAAAATCTTATTCTGTATATAAAAATAAATTTCTGTGATTTTTCACAGATTTTTAAAACGATATCTTACGTTAGTAGCAGAAATGATTTGAAGTTTGAAAGTTCGAAAAAAGTGATTTTTTCGACATATTTCAATGCTGCTTCCACAGTTATCTTCGAAATCATTTCCTCCGGTACAAATTGGTTCATCGCAATATTCCATTTGATTTTAAGAAACATTTGTTGAAGAAAAAAAAATCTGGTAGTAAATACACTTACGCAAAGTCACAATTTTACTTAAAAACTAGTGTTTTAAGGTAAACTAAAGTGGTTAAAAGACGCAAAAATTTTTTTTCAATTATCCTTTTCACAGGTCTTTTATAATATAAAAGCACATAAAAGTCTAGGAGGGCACATCAAAATATTTAAAAATGCGACTTTAGTGCGTCAAAGAGTAAAAAAATATTTTTCATGATTATCGAATTATTGTCTTGTGAGTGATTTCTCCAAGAGTATTTTGTAAATCTAATTCGTCTTTTCTCCCAATTTACAATAATACGAGACTACTAACCCCTTTGCAGAAGTTCAGACTCTTTTTCGTCGGGTGTGCCACTTAGTTTAACCCTTCTATTTATATGATTACGGCTGTGAATTCATTCCCGTTTAGCTAAGGTATTTTGTTCTAACATGATGTTTTTTTTTTTACTAATTTTCTGCAAAACAACGCTATTAGTACTTGTTTAATAATAAATAATTATTATTATTAATGATGAATTATTAGTAATAATTGCTTTTCCATAACAAAATAAAGCCAAGTAGGAGATACTACCCTAGAGTAGATCACTAAAATTTGTACATTTTAGAAAATTGAGAAAAGTAATTTACAATTTGGAAAACGTCAACTTTACATTTAACTATTTCCATACGAAAATAATTCATAAATAGTGGGAAAGTTGTATGACAATTTTCTTTATTTTTCACCACAAAAAGGATTGGACTTGGAAGAATAATATACTTTATACAATTGCGTACGAGTTGTACGAGAATTTGTCTCGATCTAACTTTCCCACTATATTTCCTCAATTTTCTAAAAAGTACAACTTTTAGTGATATACTCTAAGGGTAGTATCTCCTACTTGGTTTTATTTTGTTATGGAAAAACAATTATTACTTATAATTTACAATTAATCATTATTATTATTTGATATTAAACAAATATTAGTAGCGTTGTTTTACAGAAAATTAATAAAGAAACATCATGTTAGAATAAAATACCTTAGCTAAACGGGAATTAATTTACAGCCTTAGCCATATAAATAGAAGACTTAAAGTAAGTAGTACACCCGACGAAAAAGCGTTTGAACTTCTGCAAAGGGGTTAGTAGTCTCGTATTATTATAAATTGGGAGAAAAAACTAATTTGATTTGCAAAAAACTCTTGGTTACGGCTGTGAATTCATTCCCGTTTAGCTAAGGTATTTTATTCTAACATGATAATAACAATAATAATAACAATAATTCGATAATCATGAAAAATATTTTTTACTCTTTGACGCACCAAAGTCGCATTTTTAAATATTTTTATGTGCCCTCCTAGATTTTTATGTGCTTTTATATTATAAAAGATCTGTAAAAAGGATAAATGAAAAAAATTTTTGCGTCTTATAACCACTTTAGTTTACCTTAAAACACTAGTTTTTAAGTAAAATTGTAACTTTACGTAAGTGTATTTACCACCACATTTCTTTTTCTTCAACAAATGTTTTTTAAAATCAAATGGAATATTGCGATGAACTAATTTGTACAGGGGGAAATAATTTCGAAAATAACTGTGGAAGCAGCATTGAAATATGTCGAAAAAAAACACTTTTTTCGAACTTTCAAACTTTCAAAAATCATTTCTGCTTTAAAAAGATATCGTTTTAAAATTCTATAAAGTATCACAGAAATCTATTTTTATACATAGCGTAAGATTTTTCTTATCCTTTTTATTTTATATTTTATATTTATATTTATATTATTTATATTATTTATATATATATATATTTATATTTCTTTTATATTTATTTTATATTTATATTTTTCTTATCCTGATCGCAAAGCTAAAAAAATTTTTTTCGGCCCACCCTAATAATTACATCGTCTTCAAATTTTAAATGGTTTCAGAAAAAGTTCAGAAAAAAAGTAATTCAATATATTCAATACATTCAAAAAAAATTCAATTCATTCAATACATTCAATACATTCAAAAAGTTTCAGAAAAAAAAAATTTGAATTTGAAAAACTCGATGGCACAAAATCCCTACATCTTTTTTGTCTTAAATTGGAAATTGCAGATTTATTTAATCCTAATTATCTATTAACAAAGTTTTTAATTCGAAGAATAATTAATAATTAACCCTTTAGTGCTCATTGTGCCATATATGGCACATTTACTTTTTTCGATTTTCTAGAATTTTTATGTGATAAACTTAAAATTCTGCAAATAAATATGTGGACTAGATTAAAGTGGACTATTCCACATCTCTTAAGAGGTTATAAATTATCTTGCAATCAATGGAAGCCGCTAAAACTAAAAAAAAATATAGATTGCAAAAATGCAAATAGATGGCATGAGATTGCACGAGATTGCATCGGACTGCACAGAGATTGCAAGACTACATGGAATTGAAAATAGATTGCATAGGGATTGCAAGAGTGCTTGGGATTGCTTATAGATTGTATAGTGATTGTAGGAGTGCATGAGATTGCATGAGATTACGTATAGAATGTACAGTATTGCATCGAGATTGCAAGACTTCATAGGATTACTTATAAATTGCATAGAGATTGCGTGAGTACATGTGATTACATAGAGAATGTATGGGATTGCATAGATATATCACGAGATTGCGTGACATTGTATAGAAATTTCATATAGAATTGCACGAGATTGTATGGGATTGCATATACATTTCACGGGATTGCGCGGAGTTGCATAGTGATTGCACGAGTTTGTGTGGGATTTCAAGGAGTTCATCAATTGCATGAATGCAAACAAACTGCACGGGTTTGCCCGAGATTGCATCGGACTGCACAAAGATTGCAAGACTTATAAATTGCATAGAGATTGCGTCAGTGCATGGGATTAATAGAGAATGCATGGAGGTTACATGATTGCATAGATATTGCATAGAGATTACATAGAGATTCTTAGATTGCGTGACCATTGTACAAAATTGTACCAGATTCTACGATTCTACGGATTGTGTGGGATTGCATAGAGATTGCAAGAATGCATGGAATTGCGTGGGATTGCAGGAGATTGCAGGGGATTTCATAGAAATTGCATGGGATTGCATACAGATTGCAAAGAGATTGTAAGAGTGCATGGAATTGCCTGGGACTAGACGATATTTCATGGGACTGCATAGACATTGCACGGGATTGAGTACAACTGCATAGAGATTGCATGGCATTACATGAGATTGCATAGAATTGCAGGAGACTTTATGTCGTTGCAAAGTGATTGCATATAGGTTGCATAGAGATGCATGGGATTGAATATAGATTGCACAGATATCTCAAAAGTGCATGGGATTAAATCAGATTACAAAGGGATTGCATGGGATTGGACAGTATTGCACAAGATTTCAAGGGATTGCAAAGAGATTGCATGAAATTGCAGGGATTGAATGGGATTGCAAGAGATTGCACGGGATTGCAAGAGATTGCATGGGATTGCAAGAAATTGCATGAGATTGGAAGAAATTGAATAGTGTTGCAGGTTTTTTCTTGGGATTGCAAATAGATTGCATAGAGATTCCATAGAGTGCATGATAGTCTATAGATTGCACAGATAATGGAACAGTGCGTGGGATTGCATAAAGATTGCATAAATCTTGCAGGAGTGCATAAAGATGACACAAGATTGCACTAGATTGCATAGGATTGCTCATAGATTGCATAGAGATTGCAAAAATGCATCGGATTGAATGAGATTCCACAGAGATTGCACGGGATTGCATAGAAATTGCATGGGATTGCGTGGAATTGCATAGAATGGCATGAGATTGCACAAGATTGCATAGAATTGCAAGAGGTTGCACAAGATTGCATACAGAGTATAGATCACATTGCACGAGAAGTGATTAATCCTTTGGATTTGATCAAAAGTAATTAAATTTATATGCTTCTAAATTCCAAATTGTAATCAATTACTTTAACTCAAGATACCTATGGTTTCGAGTACTTTGTTTTTTAAAAATATAATTTTATCTTTGGGAAACAAATTCCAAATAAAAATATTAATATTCAAATATCTTTTCGTTATTACTCAAGTTAAAAATAAATGAAAAAGAATTTAATTAGCTTTTTTCATTTATTTGCATTGAATAAACTTCATTTCAATTTTAGCAACAAATACGTCAGTGTTTTACGGTTTTAAATAAAATTTCTCTACACTGAAACCTTCTTAAACTCAAGTATAAATCAACATTCCATGAATGCAAATACTGCCAAGTCTGACTCAGATCTTAATAGGTTTGCAGACAGTCGATGCATTCATAATGAAATCAGATCGGGAGATAATGGATTTATAATGTTTTGCACACTTTTAGATATCACTGACTCCATTTTTGTAAAATCCAGGCTCATTCAATGCTCACATTTTTTTTTTACATGAACGTAGCCTCGTTCATAGTCTTGTTATTTGTATTAATATTATACAAAATGTTGCATACTTCGAGAGTCAAACGAATCCATTTACCCAAGAAATTCCGTCAGAAATGGAAAGAAAAATTACGTAACATTTTGCAAGTTGGAGGTGCGCAGTAGGTAACCGGTATAAGCGTACCGACGGGTGAAGAAACTCGAGAATGTAAGTACATGCATTTACTTAAGAATATTTTATAGAAAAAAAGCTGTTTATAAATGGCTTTATATCACGCTCTTCGACCCCGAGGTTCAACTGGTACCTGATGAAAATTAATCTATTTCAGATAAAACGAAACGTACGTACGTAATGTGTCCGAACTTGTAGGTGGGAAGAGAAAAATTACATCAAGAATGTCAAGTTTTAATAGTTTTTCTTTAAAAATTTATTCTAAAGTAAATTTATCCATATTCTTTAAGATATGAATCTGTAAATAGAATTTTATCGTCATGAGAATAATTAATAGAAATTTTACTTCAATCAACAATTAGTGTGAGGAAAGTGTGAGTTAAAATATAACACTGAGATAAGATAAGAGAAAAACTCGTCTAATTTAGGTCAGCAAATTACTATGTTTTTAATTTTTAAATTCAGTTGTAACCTGTGATAAATATTGTAAAATAAAAATTGATAAATATTGATAAATATTCCCGATGTTCGCAGCATTTTTTTTTACTAGGGATAACAAGGCGAAAGAGATGACGGTGGAAGATGAGAAAAAAAAAGAAAGGAAACAATCAGTATTCTTGTCCAAAAAAATGCAGCTTGGAATAAATTTTATATTGAAATTAATATTATAATACATTTTGAGGGTTTCCAATTTTCTTCCAACTTGAAATCCTTTAAATTGAAATAATGTGTCAATTCTATATTTTATATTTTTAAATCTAATAAATCGTGGCTGCAGGGATGGAAAGTTTCGGAAACTTATGTGTTTCAAATAAAAGTTTATAAAGCAATGAAATTTTGCTTTATCCACTAATTTTACAAAAATATAACCTAGTTAAAAAAGCAGAGAATTTTAATTTTATATACAGATTTTGTCGACTTCTATTCGGTTAGATTGTTCACCTTATCACGTGGTTAAAATATTATTCACTTGTTCTGATAGCTATCAAAACACTTCCTCAATATCTAAAACGTGAAGATCTTTAATTAGTGATAAGACGTTAATTAATTTATGTTAGATCGTTCCATACTGCATTATCTTTATCGAACTACTTAATATACACAGATTGTAATTATTATAATACTGTTTCTAACAACCTCCTATATGTATATATAACAGATTTTTTTGTATTCATTGAGAGAATATTTCAGAGAGAAATATATAAAAGTAGAATAATTATTATTCTATCACAATATTTTCCGTAAAAAATAGAACGAATCTTTCCTGAGTTTCATAAAAAAGAAAGAAATTATGAAGAGAAAGTACTGCTGATGTAAAATTATAAAATAGATAAGAATTTGATCAAAGATCCCATCATTTTTCAATTAATAAAATGAAGAGTTAAATCATCAATTTGATCATCAAGCCCTCATAAATATTCATTTGCCACTTCGTTATTGATAGTCGAATTCGATCAGACCAGATTTCATGCTCTATTTCGATAATCATAACACGGAAGTCGGTAAATTCATCAGGATCTCAGCGATAATAATCAGACCGTATGAAAGTCTATTTCGACAAGTTGTAAATGAGACTAACAGGAGGTTTATAATAGGAGTAAGTAATGTCGTCGGAAAGTCCTGATTGGTGAATAGTTGGCGACCTGACAGATACGGACATAGCAGGCAAATACAGCAACCCAGAGCAACCTTCAAGCACCGTCTCGCTCGGCACTCGCGTAAATGATGGCGCTCTAGCATTATCTATTGTGCGCCCATTCCATTTAATATTGTATTCCATAATGCAAACAAAGGTAAAATGCGAATTAATGTACACAATTTATCACCCTTTTGTGCAGTGGGACGCAAGTGATCCCCAACCCCGTTGCTTTTCTCCCTAGCTCTGTGTCTGTTTTCGTCGGCCGCAACCACTTCGCGAGTTTCGAAGGCTGTAAATGTCCCGCAGCGGGGGTTTTAGTGACGGGATTTCCCTGTATTCGTTCATTACACTCCCGCACAAGCCACTGAGTCCATTCCCTCCTGATTCGCATTTTCTTTTGTTTTTGCTTCTTCATAGAGATAGAGGAAGCTTTGTAATGGTTACATTTTCGAAAATTTTTCAATTCATTTAATTAAATGTTCTTCAGTTGATAAATTGCTAATAAAATTGTCCGGATGTGTGTGTAACTAGGGTGGTCCAAAATAACTTTTTTTTTTGATAGAGGAACGCGATCGGGGCTGTATCGATTGCACAAATAAACTGTATACATGAAAATTATATACATCTAATTAGTGATTTATTCGAGCGAGAAATGACAAGAAAACATCAAGATCAAGAATTTTTCTCGTCTGTCAAGAACAATTAATGTTCTTGTCTTGCTAGTGGTAGCCAAGATTCTTGAGATGTCAAGCAAGACCAAGATGGAATCTCGTAATTTTTTAAATAAAACCACCTGTATTGATTTTTATGAATTTCAAGGGTTATATAACTTTTAAACCCAGGATTTTCGACACGATGTATAAATTGATGTGAAATATCATATAACTTAGGAGATGTAAATAGAAATTTTTAAACGAAAATAACCTTTTATAACCTATTTTCCTCTAGATCGTAGGAGAAAATACTCTTCTATAGCTTAACTGCTTTTAATTTTCGTTCTTATAAAATACAATTTTCCTTTTCAAATTTTGTATCTACCTGTAGGTGTAATATGTATCCAAAGTAAAGAATATGTAGAATGGACTTTTAATTATATAATACTTTGTAGTTTTTAAAAGTTCTAGTTTAAAATTAATACATTTAGTGAAAATTTTAAATAAAATAAATATAAACGTTTTAAAATTAGTGGATTAACTTTGTGAATAATACAAGAGATTGGAAAAGTTGTCACGATTAATAAATAATTCGTGAATCAAGGTTTTTGATCATTTAAATTTTATTTACACACTGTTAGAAAAATCCAAGAGAAATTTACTGTGAGTAAAATTATTTGCACATGCCGTCAATTAAATTTAATATACGAATCTGTATTAAATTTAATCCACATGTATATTAAACCTAATATAAATTTATAAATTCAATATACAAGTATATTAAACTTAATATACAAGTTTATTAAACTTAATATATAAATATATTGAACTTAATAAATTTATATTAAAATTAATACAGATTCGTATATTAAATTTAAATGACCGTAAATAAAAAGTGACCTATGGTTCCTTAGAAAGTTTTGCCGTTGATTGAACTCCAACCATCCAAGGTAAGTGATACTTTGGAACTATTCTTCTGCAAAATTTCTAATATGATCTTTTGAATTTTTTCAAAACCTCCGAATATTACATTTTTCATTTGTGCCCGCTTTGGTACCTTTGCATCACTTCTTAAGTAGTGTAATACTGTAATACATTCTGTGCGTGCTTGTCATCAAAGAAACCGAACGCCAAATATTTTTGGACCAACCAGTCGGTTAAAAGTTTGTTTAATTCTTCTTGCTGAAATTCCGTCTAAGTAGAAAAAATGAAAATTATTTTAATAATAATTATTATTATTTTTAATTTTATAAAATTTAATTCATTACTTTGTGCAAAGTTTTGATGTCTCAGATTTAATTTTTGTCAAATTTTATAAAATTTAATTTATTTCTTTGTGCAAAGTGTTGATGTTTTGGATTTAATTACATTCTGTTTAACAGTTCTTAATTTAATCTATTGCGTATAATTTGGCCGTTTACAATTTATCGGTGCAAAATTAAAAACTGAATTGAAAAAATAATGAAATGATATCCTTGTGCACGATTAAACGGTGTAAATTATAACAAAATTTAATTACATATTACCTTTTGTGTACAATTTTTCGGTATCGGATTTAATTGGATATACAGTTTAAAATAGGTATATTTTGATTACTCATGTGTAGGGTTTTCGCGTGCACGATTAAATGTATATAATTTTCATGTATTCAGTTTATTTGTGCGCAATCGATACCGCCCCAACGCGATCCCCCCATTTTGTGTGATTTTCTAAAAAAGAAACTGCGTATGTTTTTTTTCTTTCAATATTTACCCGTGCTCCCGAGCCTTTGAAATTAACATGGGATTTTATAGAAGGAAAGCTCATTTTTTGAAAAAATGGCAAAGAGAACTACTTGTTATTAACTTTTTGAAATTTAAAGTTTAATCACTTCTTAAGAAATGTTCAACAAATAATTTCCACTACATAACCTTTAATTTTCACCCACCCCCCAATCTCTCTATATTGTGCCCGGAAAATGCAGCAAAAATGAAATCTACCAGGGTCAAAATTTCTCAGGAATATCAGAAGTTGGTCGAAGGTCTTTGGATTTTTATGCAAATTGGAATCCGATTTTGAAATTTTTTTTGTTTCAATTTCCTTTAGAAATATTACAAAATTTTATATTATGTCTATAAAAATCATTTGAATCGAATCAACTGTCTCGAAGATAGCGTAAGCAGTTCATGCCTTGTAAAGCCCACGCGGTGACACTGAAAAATTTGTATCTCCAAAAGTTTCAGACTCTCCATCAATTTCTTTTCTTTTATTCAACGCAGAAAACAATAAGAAATCGAAATATTTATATTTAATAAAAATCTTAGAGGTCAAACGTTCTTGGAGATATTGCGTTTTGAAAAAAGTCGAGCCTCAAAATTTAGCTCACAGAATTTTGACAATTTTTGAAAACCATTTGGCACAGAAACTTCCCTCACCTAACACTAAAGTTTTGCCAAATTGCATAAAAATCCAATGACCCTCGACCAACTTCTGATATTCCTGAGAAATTTTGACCCACATGGGATTTTACATAAGGATAGCTCATTTTTCTACAAAATGGTAGACAACTACTTTTTATTAACTTTTTGCCAATTAAAGTTTAGTCACTTCTTAAGGAATGTTGAAAGAATAATTTTCACCAGATAACCTATAATTTTGACACCCCCCTCAACCTCTCTATATTGTGCCCGAAAAATGCTAAAAATGCTAAAAATTCTAACTTTGGAATTTTTTCAACATGAATTATTTTTATTCGATAAATGAAAAAATTTCAAGTATTTTCAAGGTATCAAATGAATGTTGAGAATAATATTTTTTGTTTCACTCAGCCACTGTTCAATTTTTTAAACAATTTTCAGTTGTTTACATTTTTTTCTTGAAAAAAATCATGAAACATTAGTATTTTCTGAAATTAGTGACACTTAATGAGTGTCAACAATTTTAACAATTGTTTAAACGTTCAATTTTAACTTTTCATGGGAAACGAGAAGAAAATTGTAGTTTTTTCTGATCTCTTACAGAATGTCGCTTATTATGCAGTATTTTCTTCCTTCAAAATTTATACTTCAATTTTTTTAACATTTTTTTTCGATAAATCATGGACAGTTATTTTTTTCTTAAGGACCTAATGAGTCCGTTACATTGTGTTGAGAAGATGGATAATTAATTTTTTTGTTTTAGGCAGTTTCTTTTATATGAAGTCCACAAAAAAATAACTATCCATAACTTACTGAAAAAAATAGTTTAAACAAATTATTTTTGTTTTAAAAATTAGAGTATATATTCTGAAAGAAGAAAATACTTAATAATAAGCAACATTTATGTAAGAGATTAGAAAAAACTAGAATTTTCTTTACGTTACCCATGAAAAGAAAAAAGTGAAGGATTAGTAATTGTTTAAACAATTGCAAAATGTCTGAAATAAAAATTATTACTCCTAACACTCATTATGTGTGTCAATAATTTCAAAAAATACTAACTTTTCATGATTTTTTTCGAAAACAAATTTAAGCAAATGTAAATTATAAACAATTGAAAAGTGTTTTGAACAACTAAATTATTGTAAATTGATGTTGAGTTGTTAAAATTTCAAAATGTCTGAAACAAATAATTTGTCTGAAATAAATATTTCTCTCAACAGATAAAATATTTAAAATTTTCTAACTTTTTTGTGAAAAATGCAAGAAGGAAATATCACAATAATGGTGTTAATTGGCGCAATTCTACAGAAATTTACCCTTTAAATGAGCCCTTGAAAATTGAAGAATGTTTATTAATTCAGATGTTATTTAAGATTCAAGAAAACATTGAAATTTGCACTATTTTTAAAATATCTTCTAGAAAAAGAGACAAAACAGATGGTCCACAATTCTGACCGATAGTGTATTTTTGCTAATTCATCATAGTATAATTTTTAAGCTATGTACTAAAGTGTTACCAATAAAAAGCTTTATTAATAGCTTACAGTCCTCACACCTTTCCCAATATTTCCAAAATACTCGATAATCTGAGCAAAGCGAAGTATTTCTCAATTTTTGATCTTGCCAGTTGGTCTCATCAAATTGCGAATTAACTAATATCTCGTAAGATTCTATAATGCAAAGTTGTATGATTAATGAAAATTATAAACAAATTAATTTCGTAGATTTCTTCGAATTTCAGAAAAGAGATCCTAGAGTGGACTCCTTGTGAAACTTTATTTTCAAAGGTTGTTTAGGAAATAATAACTAGATAGGGTAATGATATCTTTCTTTGAGAGGCTATAATTGGTAAATCTGTTTATGAAGATAAACAAAATTTCAAAATGGAAGATATAAAAGAAGTGTTCCTAATTGGATATTCCTGTTTTTTAATAACGTAAGGTGATTCGCGACTATTTAGTATAATGTAGTATAATATTTAGATAAAATTATCCCATGCAAAATAATAGTTTCTCGGTAATCATTGAGGTGCTAAAATAAAAAAAGAGTTAATTATTTCGTAAGTTATTGAAAAATTTATAAAAAATCGAGAAATGCGCTATTTTTGCAATAGTTTCTTACAAAATTGACAAAATTACTTCAAATTGGACTTATCTAAACTAGAAGTTTACTAGCTTTCGTACTACTTTGAGGAATAAATGTCATCTTGTTGGTTATCAAAATTGGAAGAACTTATGCGTCTCCAATTCTGATCACCTATCAGAATTGCGTGCATTTTTATCAGAATTTGTTCGAATTGATCGGTAGTGTAAAGTAGATGTCCTAATTCCTGATAATGTACCAATTCCTGATCACCTTATTTTGAAAAGTCTATTTAGGCCGAAATTAGATAAAATCAATACTACTAATTTTTTTAGATAGATTTGACAGTTCATTCCATATTTATTGTGTCAGAGCAAAAGTTAGCGTTATGCGACGCTAAAATTTAGGTGATCAGGAATTGGGACATTCAAAATTTTTTAAATAAACTCTTCTATTTAAGGCATTTTGGAACCATTTATCTTTTTTGTACACATTTTAAAGAAAAATACTGTTTATTTTTAAAGTTTAGAGGAATTTTATATATCAAGAAAACTGATGCTGATAAATGATCAGGAATTGGGACATCTACCTTATGTCCATTATTTCAGTTTATCGCCTTTAAATGGCATTAAATCTTGCCGGTTAAACTAATCGGTTCATCGGATCAAAATCTTCAAGAATATGTGATTTATTTACATCCTGCTGTACTTGGGAACGATTGCACATCAGAGTTGAAAACCGTTAATGTGGTTTGGAGACTTAATGCTCTTGGTAAACTTAATGCTCAGGGGGAAAAAATCGGTACTTTCTTAAAATTTTTCTCTAATTTTATTTGTAAGATTTGTAATAATTTCTTCTTTACGGAATCAGAAATAAGAAATCAAATCGAATCAGATATCAAGAATCGCGTTAGCACAAAGAAAGAATTACCCCTTGAAGCAAAATGTTTAAAAAAATCCTCCTGCAATAAAGGAAAATCCTCCTCTTGTTGCAAAAGGATTCTTTTATACTTTATATCTTAAAACAAAACATTTTTAGTTAGGCGTGTAGCTGCTAAGGTATAACTCAAGTGCTGCAGCTGCTGAAGAGTAACTGAAGCATGAAACTGTAGTCTCAGGTGTATCTCAAGTTTACGATATTTGCTGAAGAGCATTATTGCTACTATCAAATTCGAGTGTAGTTGAAATATTACTCAAGTATTGCTGAAGTATCGCTCAAGTACAGCTCCAAATTATAAAAATCTCCTTAACAATGTACTCATCTAAAATTAAAGTTCTCTCAACATTTCAACTGTCCAATTTTTTACCCTCTGTGCAGTACGAGAGCCGATACTTCCGATACCACCTTAGCAAAGTTCTTGTCTTCGAATATCCGACGTAGTTCCCGCTTATCGAACCGCAGTGTTACCCAGTACACCCACCCCGAATTCAGTTTGCCGACCGTAATCAGAAATTGGTACACGAATGCTCGTCGGCTGTTTTCATTAACATTCCACAAATCCTGCAACAAATTAAATTACTTCTGCATTGCTGCAGCTAATGGATGTCGTGGGCCGCAGAAAGATAGGGGCGGGGGCGTAGAGAAGGAAAAGAGGAAGGGGGTTTCTTGATAATCGATAGACCACGGGATTCGAGTGGAGTCTATTCGTTCGTCCGACGAATCCTGCGACTGGCAGGTTCCTACGGAGGTGGTAGATACACAGTGCTGGGATCCTTGGCGTTTCACGTCGAAGGTGGCACAGTGGTACAGAATATTTATAGGTGTACACACACACACATACAGATAGGCGTTATATGTGCAGTGTGCACCAAGCTGGGTTCGGGGGATTCCGCGACATGGTGGGTGGTGGGGTGGTGTACGGGGTCGGGTAATGGGGTTTGCTGGGAGTGACACGGGGCTAACCGAGCGGAATCACGAGCTCCCAGGAATCGAATCCATGTGTCACCCCGCCTGCCAACACCATCTGCAGCTCGCAAGTTCTCAGCCAGAGACTCGAGTTCTCCGGGAGTCTTCGTGAAAAATTCACCCCCTTTGTAGACACCAGGATTAGGGGCGTTATCTTCTTTCGGGAAAAGTGGTTGGACAGTATATACACCTGTTTATAGATTCACGTTGCAAAGTATTTTTAGTTCCACTTCTAAAATCTAAATCTAGAATTTTCTTTCTTCAATTCTCACTTTACAATTGTTTGCAAAAATGATTTAAAATATTAATTAAAATTTTTTATTGGAACCGAAAAAAGCACCCCTGATAATTATACTCTCTATATCTGAATCAGTTAAAATTTGACTGATTCAATCAGTACAACCGAGTTTAACTGAAAGATCAGTTATTTCTCGGAGTTTGATGAAATAGTTAAGTGGCCACTGGTCGAACCTACTGATTGAATTAGTAATGCAAAATGACTAATTTTTT
>JBAGKK010000501.1:2025387-2042139 GCA_037177015.1 Euceroptres primus | reverse complement strand
ATCGTTGATAATATTTCATTGGCTATGGGGTCTATTTCTTAAGATCTACTTAGTTGTAAAATAAACTTTAAGGATAGTTTATTTTACAACTAAGTAGATCTTAAGAAATAGACCCCATAGCCAATGAAATATTATCAACGATACTTATTTAGGTCCATTATCGCTTACGAAATTATATTCAACTACAATTGTTGCCAAAAAAATTGTTTTACTCCAAAAGGTTAATTTATAGAAAGAGAAGTAAAAACAGAAACAAAATAATTTTTTCTTTGAAGGAAAAAAGGAATTGAATTTTATGAATCCCAAGGGACAATAAAGTGTTAATTTAATGGAATATATGGAAGACGTCTTAATTCCTGATGGTATAATTTTCTTAATAAATAAATTTTCTATAAAGTTTGAGACCCAAAATTGTGATTCCAAGGATAATTTGGTTATTCCTCTTGAATCTTTCACAAATTGCAAATGTCCCAATTCCTGATATCTTTTATAAACTGTATTTTGAAATGAATGAATGAGAAAGTTCTTCAAGAAACTTTATAATAAATTTATAATACATTTCTTATAATTTGAAGCACAACTAAATGCCTACAATCGTGTGTAAAGAAAAAAGTTTTTTTAGCAGAAAATATTATATCAAAGTAGAGAAAATCAAAAAGTAACCAAGATCACAAATTTTGTTTAAAGAATGAAAGGAAATTTTTATTTGCTTTTGTAAATCTGTTATGCATCCAAAAAGAACGGTATAGTGTTTAAAAACAGAGATTAATTGAAAACATAAGAAGAATTCGTGATGATTAATCTTTTATAAATTGTATCTATTGAAATAAGTGAATCAGAAAAGTTGATAAATAACTTGGGTTTGTCATTTACAGGTGGAGAACTTTGCATAAAAAGGTGTCTGCACTTGTTCAATAAACCGATCAATATGCAAATTCAAGGAAAATCCGTGAATCGTCAAGAGAAGACACGAGAGTCAGTAAATTATGTTATCTCAATACAAATCGCGCAGGACACGCAACCTACCACCATAGCAAGAAGGACTGATTGCAGGGGAGATTTATGGTGTATTCATTAAGAACGTACCAACAGGACAGAACAAAACTCAGCGAACACCTTCTGTCGATCACGATTATGTATACGGCGAGTTCTCCATTTTTCTGTTTAAGCTTCTGGCTGCTTTAATAAAGCAATTATTTCTGTGGACGTTACGATAATCGCTATGTAATTAACTCATACTTGCTCAACAATATTCATGCTCTACTGCACCAACGCGTGAACAGTTTTATTACCCGCCATATTTTTTATATCGTCAAGAGTATCGTCTTATGAGTAAGAGTAATTTAATTAATTGCTGATTCAATTGAAGAAAGTCTTCGAATTTCTTTTATTATTTTTGAGGAGGAATTCAATTTATTATTGTAGAATTGCGCAGAGAGTTTTTATAAATTCTTTGATTTGTTCAAATAAAAATAATTCAGTAGAAACGAATTTTTGATCGATTTTCCAAAATAAACTAGCTGTGAATTCGATCTCGACTGTTTTCCCGTTGTCTATATTTTTTTGTTGCTCATTTGATGAGTATTTTGCTTCTTCATAGAGGCAGTATTAACTTTTTGTAACAATTGTAAATCTAACTTTTTTGAATATTATATTTTCAATATTATTAATGATCCAAATTTCCTTAATCTCCAATAAAATGTGTTAATATGTCAATCGATTCCTTTCGAGTCAAGGAATTTTTTCCTCTTTTGCATTAACTGTGAATTATTTGATAATGAAAATGATTATAATTATAAAAACATATTTTTTAAGTATTACTAAGTGCCAGAAAAAAATTCAATTATTATTTTTTGAAATCTTTGTGCCTGATTTGAAATATTAGTATTAAAAACAAGCACTTAAAATTTCATCAATTTATCTGCAACCGTTCTCAAATTTATTTTATATTTTATAATTTGATTCTGTTTTCCCCAGTTTCGTGGGTAAGTTTCTATAAAAATAATGTTTATATAAGGTTGTCATTTTTTGTATTTGGTTAAGTCGAGTAAAAAACATTTTCTAAACTTTACTTGCAAAATTTTTTGGATATTTATGCCACCTATCATATTGTATATCGACTTAACAAAATTATCTAAAATCTTAACCAAGATAAGATGATTTGTTTGTGCTGGAGAATTATTTTTATAAAAAGTTTCGAATTTTTTTATAATTAACTTTTTATGATCATTTTTATAATTACTTTCTGGTAATTTATTGTCAAAAATCCAAAAACCTGTTCCGCTTAGCCCCATCTTACAATTCAATTATAATAAAGTTTCGTAATACAAAAGCGAATGAAAATTTATCAATTTCAGAAAAAATAAATGACATTTTTATTCGGCAGAAAAAAACGGTAAAATTGATAAAGTGTGCACTTATATAAATAATTCGTAAAAATAATAGAAAGTTAATAGTGAGAACTTGTAAAACAAAGGAGGGCTTTTTCACCACTCATATCTCAAAACAGAATTTCGAAAAGGATTTCTAAAAATATTCATTAACATTTTTTAGCACTTTTATATAAGTTTTATATAATATTTAGCATATATGTAATATGTATTTGAAAAATCGATTTTTGAACTATAGTTTTTCACATCTTAATTCAAAATTGATGCATGAAAAGAGAAAGATTTCTTGACTTTAAGACGAATTGATTGATCTATAATATTAATATTACTACATTTTTTTATTTTTTTTATTTTTAATAAACTTAAGATTGTAAAATTGTATTATTTGTAAAAATTGTATTAATACTTAGTAAAATGTGATACTATTATAGGTCAATTGAATCATTTGATCCATAATAGTATTACACTTTACTAAATACTAATACACGGAAAAAAATGCACTAAATTTTCTAAACAAAAAAAATTTTTTTAAAGAAAGAGGGTCTTCTTTTAAAACAAAGCGGCCTTGTTTTAAGCCAGAAAATGGGCTTATGATCTAAGTTTAAGACCAAAAATGAGTCTAAATTTAGATTTAAGCCAAAAATAGGCTTAATTTAAGGTGTATGAAAAGTAAGACATTTTTCTTTATAAAGTCTTATTTTAAGTCCAAAATTAGGCTTAAATTCCGTCAATTTTTTAGCATACTATTAATGCTAATTTTGGACTTAAAGTAAGACTTTCCATTTAGGGTGAATTATTTAACATCTAACAAAGAAAAAGTTTTGTCTTAAGATAGATGGTTTTCTTTTAAGACAAAGTGATCTTGTTTTAAGTCAAAAAATGGGCTTAGGATCTAGTTTTAAGAATAAAAATGAGCCTAAATCTAGATTTGAATAAAAAATGGGCTTAATTTAAAGTGTACCAAAAGTGCGCCTTACTTTAAGTTTTCAAAAGTAAGATTTTTCGTTGCATAAAATTCTTACTTTAAGTCCAAAAATTAAGCTTAAATTCAGTCAATTTTTTAGCATACTTTAAGATTAATTTTAGAATTAAAGTAAGGCTTTATTTTTAGAGTGTTAATTACAAAATTAAGCAGTAATAAAAGTAAGACTTTTATCCTGTGTAAAAATCTTACTTTAGGTCCAAAATTAGGCTTAAATTCAATTTATTTTTGCACTGACTTGGAAACTAATTTTGGACTTACAAAAAAAACAATGAAAAAACTTGTTTTAAGAAAGATGGTCATATCCTTTTAAGACAAAGCGGTCTTGTTCGAAGCGACAAAATGGTCTTGAGATTTAATTTTAGCATAGAAATGAGCTTAAATCTATCTTTAAAAGTCTTTAAAAATTTAAAAATTCAAAAAATGAGCTTTATTTGAAGTTAAACAAAACTGAGCTGTAACAAAAGTAAGACTTATCTTGTTTAAAAATTTTAGTTTAAGTCCAAAATTAGACTTATATTCAGTCGATTTTTAAGCTTACTTTAAGACTAATTTTTGGCTTAAATTAAGACTTTCTTTCTAGAGTGACAGAAAGTGAAAAATAAAAACCTTCGAACTGCAAATAATCTAATAAGTAAAAACAAATAAATTTCCAAATGAGCAAGCAGTCGCATCTTTAAACTGCAATTACATGCTCTGAATCTAATTAAAAGCATGCTGAGTATATATTAAGTATAGCCGTTCTATTAACGACAGTAGCACGTGGAATAGAACGTATGTAACTGCAACGAAGGCACATATCTGTACCGAGATCGTTATAAGTGACGATTTATGGCAAGTCGTAAATTTTGCACGATCAAAACGCGGTTTTATAAATCGTATTCTAGCGCGTGGTTGAGGTCTATGCACCGTCGCTCTATGTGTTTGCGATTATATTGTTTTGGCTGGTAGCCGACTCTCAAATCTGCGTAAGTAGACATTAACGTATCATTAATCATGTTCACAGCAAGCTCGACAATGCATTCTTTACTTTCCTAAGGCTCGCCTTTTCCCCCTTTAAATTCCTTCAACTCTTTCCGCGCTCGAAAAAAATGAATATGAAAAATTGTTATTCCACCACTTCCCTCCCTCTCAGAAACCACCATACATGACAAATCGCGAGTTTTTTACTTTTTTATCGGCCTTGAAAGCTCGAGAATATCATTGACTTGGTGATAAATATTAATTCCATTCATACTTCCTAATCCACGAAGAAATTTCGTGCTTAAGGTACGATTCATCCTAAACATCTTTTTTATGAGATTGAATAATTTCTTATATTTTCTAAACCAAAAAAAAAACATTGAACTGTTTGACACCTTTATGCAGTTTAAAGAGATATTTATTTAATTCAATTTCCTAGGGTTACTGAGCCCTAGGAACTTTTTGAATAAATTACAAACTACAAAATTACAAAAATTTCCTTAATGATCATTTTATCTTTGGGATAATTGACTTATAATTTAATTTTTGGTACAAAAACTAATGCCTTCTGAACTCTTTTATCTGAGTTTATTATCTATTTACATGTAATGATTATAAAGTTCTGACTCTTAAACTTTTAACTTTTCAGATTAACTTTGTAAGTATATCATATAATACAAAAAGAAGTAATCTGACATTGTCTTTTATCATTGTCGTTCATATCTATCGGGATTAATGTAGGAAGTCACGGAAAACTGTATGGCTGAGTGACTTTCTGGAATCTGACGATTCAGTCGTATAATTAAGACTTTTTGGCTGATTGTTGGCAGGCGAAACCGCCTTGAGAATCATTAGAGGCATCATTAATCTTGTTTCAAATAGTACTTGTAAGTCGCTTGTGAAGTATCGTTATTCTCACATTAATTTCACTGCATATTATACAGACCAAGGTGCGGAAAAGATATCGATATTACACTGGCACGTTTCTAAGCAAGATTACGAAATAGTCAATGCTTTATTGATCAAGAAAGTAGAAAAATGATATTTCAGATTCTTACGGGTTTATTAGTATCTACTGTTTGTAAACTTTCCAGTTATTTTAAGGCGTGAGTTATCGTTTGTGAGACAATAAAAAATTGATGGTTGCTTTTATGATGCGATTTATGTCTACGGTTTCAAAATAATAAAGAGTTTTGTGTTTATGATACCTACCTTCTGAAATCTCTATTATTTAATTTTAACAAAAATTCAATTATTTTATGTAGAAGAAACTACAGAATAAGTTCTTGTATTCGAAGAGAGTTATATATTTTCTAAAAAATATATACTATTTCCTCAGAAATCATTTTGTTTTGTTACTTTTTCCCAGGAAGACATATGAAATGAATTTTCTTCGTATCTCCAGTTTCCAAACGTAAATTTGCTTCGGAGAAAGTAAAATCTGTCAAAAGCATATGGCACTCAAGGATACTTTTTACGATCCTACACATGTTCTCGAATTGTCTTTTTACTGTGAATTTAAGGTCTTACCCTCGAAAAATTAGGAGCTTCCTGCACCCCAAGTTAGGTAACAATATAAACTACAATGTTTTCAGCACCAATAAAATTTGCATAGTTTCACCAGAACACACGTGTTGCTGAATTTTCTTTCCGAATCTGGAACAATTTATGGCCTGAGAAACTGCCGCGAATTTCGACCTGACCCGTCGCCAGAAACATTTCCAGCTTCGTTTCGGTGGTACGCTTTTCCCTATTTTCTCTGTTATGTACGACATTTGTGTTATTTTACTTCATGAAAACTGGTTTATGAATTGAACTTTAAGAATAACTGAAATTTTTTAACTTTTTTTGAGTTTCCAAATATATAAATCAAGAACAATCCATAGACCGCAGATTTCTTTTACAAACAGAAAGTATGGATTTTTAATATTTGACTTTTCTTAAAATTTGAAGTTCCATGTTTCTCAGTTACTTAATCAATATTTTTAAATTTAAGTATATTTAAACGGTATGAATATTTAGAGTTTTAGTTATTTTAATCGAACATTTCAATCGAAAAGAAGTTTATTGAAATTTTTTTTCATGACTGATTATTTTTCAGTACCCTTACTGTTAACACATGAAATCAAAACAAATCTATTCTCCGGCAGACTTAGTATCGCAAATACTTTGATCTACAATTTTAGATTCTTATTGCTACAAAAATAAAAAGTGAAATATGCATTAGAACCTATTTTTGGGTTCTAATGGAGGCGCAATAAAAAAAATCCCTTATGGATGGCGACACTTTCTGTACGACTTACCTGCATTAAATTAATACTGCAACAAAAATGAACCTTTTCTTTTTACTGACTTTTTTTATTTTACTTTTTACAATGAGCTAAATCATAATATTTTTTATTCGAAATTTTTATAATTTCATTTTTTAACCTTGTGAGTTTTCAAAAGATAAGTTTTTGAATTCAAGTAATTTAAAATAAATGTAAATTTTTATGGTGCAAGTTAGTAAAAATTGCCATTTTTGAAAAATTCACTTTACTCATCTTTACAACTAAATTTTTAAAAAATCTTTGTAATTAATGTTTTTCGGGAAAAAAATCTTTGGAATGCACTTGTACCTGTAAAATTTTCCCAGAATTTTTTAATTAAAATTGAGAAAGATATTCCAAAAAATAGCCGTTACTCCTAAATGTAGCAATTATACGTTTTGGGATTTACAAGGTTAATTTAGAGAGGATTAAAATATATTTTCACACGAAAGAAAATATTCTTTTTTTAACTTTGATAAACTTATTTTTGTATAAATTTGAGATTTATATAATAAGACTCCAAATTTATAATATAATAAATTTATAATTTTAAAATTTGTAATAAAAATATATAAATCTTATTTCAAGACATTTATTGAATAAAAATTAATTCTGAAAAGGTGAGAAGACTTTGAACGTGTTTCTGTTTAACTTAACTCTGGTTTTGAATTGATTTGAATGAGTTTCCATGAATTTCCATTAATCTAAATGGATTTAAATAAATTTAAATAAATCTTCCAATTGAACAGCACCTAGCTCTAGAAATTTTCCAATTTTTTAAGAGAAATATACTGGCTATGATAAAACATTCGAAGAAGACAAAATCGAAAGTAAATTACAAACCTTGAAAGGAAATTAAGCAACAAATATCAAAACAAAGCTTCGTTTGGCCACAGATAAATTCTTTTTTTTTTGTACACTTATTTTTTTTACAATTTGAACTTAATACGAACTTATATCTTTTAAATTTAAACTAACAATTTTCATTCATATTTCTTAATACAAACTTATATCTTAAAAATTTGTACTAACAATTTTCAGTCATATTTCAGATTGTAATGAAGGAGAAATTTTGTAATGAATCAAATTCATTGAACAATCAGCGAAAAATGCGGGTCAAGAATGAAAAACCAGTACAAATTTTAGGCAGTTTCGAGAATTACGGAAATTTTCGTACAACTAGCACTCAACATAGTATGATCCGAGGCTATTGTTACGGAATTTTTTGTAGCGATACCCTCTTTGTGTTGCATGCTAGTTGTACGGAAATTTCCGTAAAAATATCCTCTGCTAAAATTTTAACTGATTCAAATTTAGAGAGCACTGAAATTTCAGTAACTTTTTAAACTGTATCAGTTAATCAGTAAATTTTTTAATGAAATTCAAACATTTTTTAACTGAAAATTAGTCAACTTTCACTGATTAATATAGCAAGAAATCAGTCACTGATGGCCAGTTAAATTACCCTCAGAGGAAACTTATTTTCAAATTAGAAAAATCATTTTTTAAACTCTTTTTCTTGATTCGATAGGAGAATTTGTTTATATTAAAAAAGTTTGTTTGGTCAGAAGAAGGTTTGATTCTGAAAAAATTTGTTTGATTCAAATAAGATTTGTTTGAATCACGCGAATGTTTTCTTGACTCCACAGCAATGCAATTATATTTTTGATTAAAAAAATTTTGTTTGAATGTAAAAAACTTTTTTTTGAGTGTCAGAAAAATTATCAGTCATTTTTCACTGATTCAGATTTAAAGAGAAAATCTTTTTGCCTACTTACCTCTATAGCTAATCTCTTAATTTTCATCTTCAGCTTCATCTTCTTCACCAGCAGAATTCAGAACTTCCTTTAAATTTACCTAAAAATACTTTTCCTCCTGTCTCCAAAAAGACAAAAGAAACCCTAAAACTTTTTCTAAGAGGAAACAAATCGATTCTAAATCTGATCCTGTAACTGGCACAATTTTCTGGTAAGGCTCTACCAAAAAGCAAATAATTGGGCAGAATATAAAATATTTTTCATAAAACTGATGATAAAGGGGATGCAGAGGCACATCCGGACATGTTAAAAAATCGATATGAAGTGAGCTGATTAGTTCAGGATTTGACCGCCGTGATGGCAGCACCTCGCCGTGATTTCTGGGATCACATCAATGGCCGTATTTTTTTGGGTAGATTAGGCTAATGCGATGGTCCCGATGAGATATGGGCCAGCGAATGAGAGTACGGTGCTAGGTCGTCAGGGGCGGTCCGTACCCTGGAAACAGCGTGCCCCGAGCCCGCAACCACGACGTTAACTAAGTGCTGGGTGGAGCCCCGTCTAGGCACTACCTACTTACTCCCTGGAACCATCATCCTCCTGGTGTCACGGCCCCAGAATCTAATGGCCGCCTCTCTTTTTCTCCTGAAACGGCGCCAGTTTTCAAACTATACCTGATTCCCTTTTATTCCAAATATTCTATTCCTTCTTCTTCATTTGATACCAAAATTCGAATATTCACACTCTAAGGGCCTTCAACATCATCAATTATAAGATAGGTTGACTCGAACTTTTCATAATTGTATTATTAATTTCATAATTAATTCCGCAAATAATTAACATTTGACCAGGTGCACAGATATGTTGAACTTGAAATCAGTTGAAGTCAGTGAAGTCACTTGAAGTTAGTTAAAGTGAATGAAGTCACTTGAAGTCACCTGAAGTCAGTTGAAGTCAGTGGGAATCACCTGAAGTCACTTTAAGTCAGTGAAATCACTTGAAGTCACTTGAAGTCAGTCGAAATCACCTGAAGTCAGTGAAGTCACTTGAAGTCAATCTAAATTACCTGAAGTCAGTTGACATCACCTGAAGTCAATGGTCACTTGAAGTCAGTAGAGTCAGATGAAGTCAGCAAAGTCGCTCGAGGTCAATTGGAGAGTGACCCAAATTTTGTCAAAATTGTATTATTAACAGTTAATTGTGTAAGTTATTTTATTATTGATTTTGGTATTGATTATTTCCTTGATTTTGTACAAAAATTGGAAAGTTCAAGATCAACATCCCAAGACTGACCCAAATATTTAATGATTTTTCTGTTCATTTCATAATTTAATCCATAAATACTTTGATGATTGATGAAGCTATTAATTATTTCCATGATCCTTCAGTTGATACCAAAATCCGAAATTTCAGGTTCTGGGCCGAGTCTTCAAATCCCCTTCAACACTGCAGATCGATTTCATGAGGCTATCGAATGCTTTGACAATAATTTGATTATTAATTGCATTAATTAATGCCAAAAATAATTTTATAAATAATATGATTATTATTTCCAATTATGTAACGTTTATTTGGTAAATCCAAAATTTCAGGTTCGGTGCGCTCCTCATTCCCTTCATCACCAATGATCCATTTTCTGTGGTGTTCTTTCTTTTAATCATTTAATGATTCTTTTAATCATTTTCTGATTTATTTCGTAATTAGTTTCGCAAATAATTCCATAACTTATTTTGTTATTATTGATGTCCTTCATTCTTTTTTTGGAATCCATGTCCTGAATATATATATATATATATATCTTCATCATCATCCCCTTCATCACCAGTGATTTAATATTTTGGGCTGCAATCACAGAATTGTAATGATTATTACAATTTCATTATTAATTTTGTAATTAATTATTGTTAGTTTTCTAATAAAGCCATTAAGTTTATATTTGTATAATTAATATTTATAATTTTACATTGTAATTTTTTATGTTAATCTACATTCTACAGAACCATTGCAATAAGAAAGAAAAGAAGTTGACTATAAAGTATCTGAAGTATGTTAGCAAGAAATGGATTAATCACAAAATTGGTTAAAGATTTTTGGTTTATTATACAGATAGATTAATTCTAGTTGCAAATGGAAATTGCTTCTTTGGTATTGATTTTTTTCAGGAATAAAGATTTTGAGAAATCTTGAAAAGACTTTTCAGACATACTGAATTCATTATCAAATTCAAATCAAGCTACTAAAAGTTATAAAGAAACAATTATTTTGAAATAGAACACATCGTCGCGTAATTAGTTTATAATTAATATTATATTTTTAATCAGTAATCAATTATTTTTAAATAGTTCACTGAAGATTATCTAATTCGAATCGGTAGAACTCGATTTTCAATTCCATTTCTTCTGTTCATCCTTCTGCATTAGTCCAAATCTGAAAAACAAAAAGTAATGTTTCAATTATAATCACATTTAAATAATAATAAAATAATTTCTATAGTTAATAAATTATAGAAAAGTGAGCAACTAATTTACTTTACTGTAAATTTCTAGTAGTTATTATTAGTTGTATTTTACTACTTCTTTCAGAAGATTTCAACTTTTTACTAAAGTTTTAGTCAAAACTTACTAAATAATTAGTAGAAATTTTGTCTAAACTAAATTAGTGGTCCACTTTTCACCAATTAGTTAGAACGTGTTTGAAAGTCATGTCATTATACAATAGAAATTAGTCATCAAATGCTTCAAAATAAAACATCATTAAAAAATTTCAATAAACAAATTTTTTAAATTCGTCTAGAAAAATATAAATATTGATCTTTTAAAAAACGAACTTCTTCCTTTTAAATATTTAAGAAAGTTTTTCCCTCTTCCGACACCCTCCTTAAGTTTCCTTTTCAATTTCTGTCCTCTGCAATATATAGTCTGGCTAATATTTTGTCTCTTCACAACGTCCACTTTTCAATTTCGTGGACGAATCTCCCCAGCGATCTGGGAACGTAAATCGAACAACTTTCCTTGTTGCTTCCTCATAGAGGAAGCTTTGTAATGGTTACATTTTCGAAAATTTGTAAATTCGTTTAATTAAAACGTTCCTCAGTTCATAAATGTCCGAGGGGTTAACCACTATTGAATTCAGGTGTACACTTCTTCCTGAATTCTTTTGAATTCTTTGAATTTTTTTGAATTTTTTGAATTATTTTGAATTCTTTGAATTCTTTTGAATTCTTTTAAATTCTTTGAATTCTTTTGAATTCGTTTAGTATTCTCTGATTTTTTAAAAATTCATCTTGTATTCTTTGTATTCTTTTGAATTCATCTTGCATTCTTTGAATTCTTTGAATTTTTTAAATTCTTTTGAATTCTTTGAATTCTTGAATTTAGGTGTACATCAAAGTAGCCAGTGGTTAACCGGTCATGAATGTCTTATACAAATTTCCGAACAATTATTCGGATATGTGTGTGTGGAAGGAGTGATTGTGTGGGGGATGTGTGCGGGGGGGTATTGTTTGGGGGATGTGTGTGTGTGTGTGTGTGTGAGTTTGGGGATAAGTGTGCAGGGGGATGTGTTAGCCACACTTTTTTGTTAACAGACACGATAACTTGAGAACAGTTGCAGATAAATTGATGAAATTTGGCGGGATTAATTTAACCACTAATATCTCGAATCAGCTCCAAGGATTTAAAAAAATATTCAATGAATTTTTCTCTAGTACTTTTAAAATACTTAAAACATCAGTTTCTATAATTAAAACTTTTCTCATGTAATTTAAAGTTGATACATGATATGAAAAAATTCCTTGACTCAAAACAAATTGATTGACCCATAATATTAATACATTTTATTGAAGTTAATATACAGTTTAGCTAATATTTCGTCGATCCCTTCATAACGTCCACTTTTCAATTTCGTGGATGAATCTCCCCAGCGATCTGGGAACATAAATCGAATAACTTTCTCTTTTTTATATTATTTAAGCTTTCGCCCCAAGAGTTAGATGAGTCCACGTGTGAGATAGGAAACAGGATACAATATAGAGGGTGGCTTTCGCGAAACTCTCGCGACGTAGATCCAGTAGGCGGGGTTGCCACCCTGGGGGATACACACCAAGTGTCATCGGGGCATCCTGCTAATTGCAAGAATGTTTTGTTACCCTCCATGAGACCCCTACGCATCCCTTACAAGCTTTTGCATTTAACCTCCGCCTATTGAGGCCACCTGAATCAGAAGGGAAATGGGGGGGGGGGCTACCTTCTGAATTTAACCTTGTCAAGAGTTTCGCTCAGTAAACTCTTTAATGGACTCGAGCCAAATTGAATTCATGTAATTAGCCTTGAATTATATGGTTGAATATAAAAAGATGTTTTACTCGCTATTTAGGAGACCCATTAATGATCGGTTTGGAAATTTCCTAGAACTTTTGCACAGACAAACGTGTTGTAATTTAGAGTCAATTAATGCCTGGGAAAGAATTTGAAATAGGCTTATCAGTTTGTTCGAATTTTCATGGTGGAAGTCATCTGTTAAAATAAGATTTAGGAACAGCAGTAAAGTGTACGGAAATATCGATGTTAAATTTAATTTTACAGACCTTTTTTCAAAAGTAAATTTAACCTGACATCAATATTTCCGCAAATTTTACTGCTGTTCCTAAATCCTATTTTGATAGATGTCTTCTACCATGAAAATAGGAATATAATATAAAAAATGTCTTATTTAAGAATTCAAACACAACTTGCTGACAAATTTATTTCAAATTCGTCACTCAAATTTCTGGTAACCCTTTTTATGAAAATTATTTTCATTTTCACTAAATATATGTTTCTTGTTTTTAAATCTTGCACTACAGAATAAGAAGAGGAACGAATAAACCGTAATATGAATTGAGAAATATAAATTTTCATAATGCACAGAAGAAACCAAATATGTGAATAATTGAACGTGAGAGGAAATAAAAGAATGGGTCAAATATTTAGGTATTTTTAGAAGATTAAAAAGTTGAAATATATTTTTCTGATGGTGTCGACAGATGACACGAGTTCCATAAAATTTGCGACGCCGGAGACGTGAACATTGATTGCGAGAGAGACGCCGGCGTCGCACGGTGGTTTAGAGAGGAGAGACGATAGTCGGGCATCGCGAGGCTGGCTCAGGAAGGGGTGGAAAGGAAAGGGGGAGGTAGCGATATTATTGATTTATGTCCCTTTCCACGTTATGTATCCAACCGCCTCTCTAGCTTCACAAAATGATCCAACGTGCAACATTCTTCCCTTAAAATTACCTCAAAGTACTTAAAAATACTTCCCCTTCCCCCAAATCAAATTTAGCCATAGTAAATTTAATTTATTCTATTTCAAAATTTAAAAAATGTAATTATTGTAGATTTTAAAGTAAAGGGTATAAAGAAATATTTTGCACACGAAAGGGAAAATTGATTTTTTTAATATAATTTATTTCCATGATATATGAGACTCGCATAAAATTAATCACGAGCTTGTTTTACTTTCTCGTTTCTTGTTATCTAATTTGTTATCTATTTACAGCAAATATTTCCTAGCATAAATAATTACATTCTTTCAATCAGTAATGAATTTCATCCACACGTATAATTACTCAAGATAAGATCGTTCCCGTAAAGAAATGAATCCTCAGAAATAAGTTATAAATCTCAAACCGAATTGATGAACAGCCTTGAAATCAAATAAGGAAACACATTATAATAATTTGTGGATTTCGGATATGAATGCCAAATCGACCACCTTCCAGGAATCCTGAAACTATTATATAAATTAAAGTTCTGAATAGAACCAGGTGAACTCTAACAAAATAAGAGAGACCAAGAAGTTCTTTTCGAGATTTGTGAAAAAATAATTTTTTCGTAGACAAGTTATTATATTACAATATAAATTTTTATATTATTAAAGAACATTATTTTTATAGAATGTAATTAAGATCTAAGTAAATAATTAGCCTTATGAATAGTAATTCCACTTAAATATTTTAGATAAAAAATATATTAGACGTAAGTTTCATTTTATTTGGTGGTTCTTTGACATTATTTCCTATAATTTTTGTTTCATTGTTGTTTGATAGAAATGGTATCCTATAAAGGGGATCTTTTATTAGAGGTTATTTTTGTCTTTAATAGGTAGATGTTAGATAGTCTTATTAGTAAAATATTCCATTGCCATTATAAGCTCGTAAATTATATCCAAGGGAAATTGATTTTTCTTCATTTGTTCTTCACTATCTCACAACGAAAATGGATGTATTAAATTTGTACTACAAGCGCCAATTTGCCGCTTTGGAAAATAACTGGGGAGTCTTTATCAGAATAATATCTAATTTCGTTAAACTAACAAACTATAACTACATCAGTTCCAGTAATTCTGTAATAGATATAATTATACACAAAAGTGGTAAAATACAAAGTTATTAAAAAGATCTCACATTTTAATTAATATCAATCTTTTATTCTTTATGTAAAATATTTTTTAACTTGAAAAATCTACTCTTTGTAAATAATTAAAAGTTATGAAAAGATCTTGTAGCAAAATTGATTTTGTTTGTATCAAAATTATATTCTCGAGATCCAAAATAATTTCTTGCAAAAGGAAAATACTTTTATTTAAAGAAGACTTTTTCTTTGAGTGAATAACCGCCATTTTTGAAAATTCGGTATTGAATAAGTACTGATACTAAACGAATGGGCCAATACTGACTCCATCACGGTGTGCTTGAATCAATTTGAACTAAAAATTGTTTATTGCACTTGAGATTTTCTTCTTGATTATGCTTCTGTAACAGCGAACGAACATTTTTACACCAGAAATAAAATAGGAAGCGTCTATTATTACGGAATTCCGTAAGATTCGTCATAGCTCTTGCTAGGACTAATAATTTTCCGTAATAAATAACTGCAGCTACAGACAAATATTTAAAAAATTTTATTTTAAGAAAGAAGTTTTTATTTATGCAGGTTTATATAAGAGAATGTTTGAATTTCGACGAGAAGAAGAGATCTCTTTTCCTCGTCGACCCCTACTCTTTTTTGCGCTGTACCACCCCGATACTGAAATAATACAAATAATACAAATACAAGTAATACAAAAAAGTCCAAATTTAAAAAATGTATACGTACATAAATTCCGACTAGCCGAAGACACCCCTATCCCCCTTTGCTATCTGAACATACATGAATTTCGCTTAGTCGAAGAGAAATCCTCGGCCCCTTTTGTGCTACCTCCCTGATTAATTAAATTTCTCCATAAATAAGAAGATATTGGATAATATAATTTATATAATTTGCAAGCTTTAACAACAATTACATTATATTATACAATATCTCCTGATTTATAGAGAAATTCGATTAAAAGACGTAAAAAAATTAACACATAACCGCAAACTATAAAAAATTATTTTGTTTTTTGTTTGCAAAAGTATGAACTAAGTTTTAAGACTTTGTAACATACATAAAAACTTTCACAAATAAAAACGTCTCTATATTTATCTGTACAACTCGTAGATTATGTGGTCTAATAGCCTTCCAAAAAATTCCGTAATATTAGCCCAAGATGTTTCAGCGGATAATCTTACGGAAAATTCCGTAACAACCCGTAAAATTCTCGGCTAATAAAATAATCAATTAAACCCTTTTTAAAAACGTGGGTTCGATCAATTATTTCCAATATTCTGAATTTGCAGTGGATAAGTTGATAAGTAAAAAATTCTTTTAGTAATTTTTTATAAAAACTTCAATTGCTTTATAAAGTAATTGAAGTTTTTTCTAACAGTGTTGAAGTGTTTCTATAGTTGAAGTTTAATACAATTACCGTAACTGTATCAATTTTCAACCAAAAGTAATTGAACTTTCAACCAAAATAAATGAACTCAGTTTTTTATGCACAATAATTATTACATACTACAAATTTTAAATATTGAAAAAAATTGACCAGGCCCACTTTTTCAAAGAGGGCCCGATCGACTGTTTTATTTTTGATGTGAAAATGTTCATTCGGTACTACAGAAACACAATCAAGAAGAAATTCCCAACCTCAAACCACTTTCAATTGAAATCGATTCAAGCACACTGTCCCGTGTAGAAATTTCCCCATCTTACCCTATTTTACTTTCAGTTTTGATGTGGGCCCCACTAGAATTTCTAGTCCAGAAAAAACTAACAGGGATACTATCAGGCTCTAGTGGGCAAGTACCAGTCTAGAAAAAATGATAGAGCCCCATCAGGCTCTAGTAAGCATTGCCTTGCCTCACTTGGTTATGGTAAATCTATCTGTATCTGATGAGGCCCCGACAAGAGAATCCCCTCTTGCGCAATATATATATATATATATATATAT
>JBAGKK010000501.1:2008822-2024933 GCA_037177015.1 Euceroptres primus | reverse complement strand
CTTGCGCAATATATATATATATATATATATATATATATATATATATATATATATCAACAACCAGAAAAACTCTAAAATTCAAAGTTTCATAAAAATCCGACTATTTTTTATCGCCATATTGTATCCGCCATTTTGAATTTTATGATTCTGGCTTCGGATTTGTAATCAGCAAGTCGGAAAACCCCTTATTTCTAATTTTCAAAAAAATCAGACTACATATTTCTATAATGTTTGATCGCTATAGTTTATCCGCCATTTTGAATTTTAGAAATTTGTCTTTGAATTTATAATCAGCAACCCAAAAAATCACTAAATACCAAGATTCATAAAAATTCTATGATTTTTTTAAGGATATGAGATACATAATGATGTCACGAATTACCGACCGATTTTTTATTTATATTCACAGGGTTTATTAAGAGAGAAATGCAAATATAATGCTGAAATTTGAAAAAATAATAAAAAATATATCAAGGAATCGATGTTTGGTGCTTTTCAATTTTTATTTTGAAAAATTATTGTTTGCAAAATAAAAACTGAAACGCACCAGACATTGATGCCTAAATATATTCCTTATCATTTTCCAAAATTTCAGCATTATATTTGCATTTTTCTCTTAATAAACCCGCTGAATGTACACTCATCGCGCGTAATAAGGCCGGCCGTAATATGGCCGGCTTCACGGTTGTTTACGCTTGACTGGTTCTGTCTCCCCCCCCCCTGAGCGTCCCTTGACGGGCACACTGAAGCTCATCACTCGGGCAGTCAGGGCCGCCAGAAGTTGTTTACATCGCGATTCTCTACTTTAGTACGTTCAGAGACTACATATGCGCTCCTGAGTGTTGACATAAGAGTGCTCGCTCGACGTTTTAAATCCGGTTCAAACTGGATTTTAATAGTACCCAGTGTAATGCCATCTACCCCCGAGGCCGGCCTTATTACGCGCGATGAGTGCAAATAAAAAATCGTCCGGTAATTCGTGACATAACTATGTATCACATACCGTTCAATATTTAGTAACATTTTTTGGCTCTGGCTAATATCGAATAAATCCCGATTGATGTCCGTAGGTAGTTTAGGCTTTAGGCGAACGCACAGTCGGAAGAATCGGTAATTAAATGTTCATAATCCACTACAGACTACAATTCTTAACCGATTTTGATGTTTTTTTGTTTAAAATTCTCAGAATTAATTCCTGAAGAACGGCCTAATGCCTAAGTTTTTAATTTCACTCTGTGGAATTTATTATTTAAACAAATAGAACGTCAAAATTGGACATTTTACGAATATTATTCTTTTTCTCCGAAGAAAAGACTTAAAAGAAGTCGCTATCTATCAGAATTATTGCAGATACACTTCAGGAACATAAATATTCAGTTTAAGATTGAAGCCAATTGTTATAAACAGTTTACATAATTAATTATTTTCATACGGTGCTCAACCGCATCAAAAAACTTTATTTTGATTAAAAATGCCTAAATATCTCGTAGGAGTAGTATTTAGAATGGATTATTATTAACCATATTATATTAACCATATAATATTATATAAACCATATTATAAACCATTATTATAAATATTCTAATAAACAAATTGTATTTTTTTTCGAAGTATTGTTTTTCTCATCAAACAACTTTCAAATCAATTCTAAATTATAATAAATAGTTGCAGAAAAATATGAATGTGAAATATTTGTATTGTTAATAACAATATTATAAACAATTTAAAAATTTAGGGTTTTTCATCGTGAAAAAATTATTTTTTCTGCTAAATCATGGTGCAGCTATCGCAGTGGTTATTTTAATTAAGAAAGTGTGACACTAACTCGCAATTGTTATTGTTATTAACAATTTTTTAAATGAACAGTTATCTATAGTAATTTTACGTCTGAATAAGCGGTTTTTTCCTAATGATTATTTTAATGCATCTTAATAGTGGTACTTAAATACGTAACTTTGTCATTAATTCTGAATTATTATTATTATTAAATAATAGTAGAAAATTGTGACTTTTGTAAACAAAATATAAATTAAGCGACTAGCATGGTAAAGAGCTTTAAATTATTAATAAGTTTGAATAAATTATAATAAATAGTAACATAATTGTAATGCAAGAACAGTATTAAGCAAAAATGCATTATTTTAAATTATCCAAAGTCAATAACGTCCAAATTTAGTATATTCGCATTCTTAACGAATTATTGTGCAGTACTAGCCAAAACTTTTAGTTCGGAATTTCTCCTCTGGGTGGACGTCGCGTTTTGTTCCTCACAAGAAAGATAATCATCTTGTAGCATAAGTTCAAGTGACATTTTCTACGCAAAATTGATTTTATGTATCTAAGCTTTGGCTAGATTATATGCAAGTTAGTAGTATTTTCATTATTATCATTATTAAATCAAGTTTATTATTATTTTTTTTAATAATAGTAATAAAAAGTTATTGCTTACTCTTGAACATAAAAATGGACTCGTTTAAAGTGTCTGAGAAAGTACTTTGTGACTTTTTAATAGCAAACGACAGTAATGACTTACAAAGTCAATTTTTCTCATAGAATATTATAGTAGAGCAAAATAGCTTTTTTATATTTTGCTCATAAAATTCACAATTTTTTATTATTATTTAATAATAATATTAATTGAGAATTACTGACAAAGTTACTTATTTAAGTACCAGTATTTAAGTTCAGGCGAAAAATTGCTATAGATGATTGTTTATTTAAAATATTGTTAATAACAATAACAATTGCGAGTTGGTGCCACACTTTCTTGCTGAAATATAACCACTGAGACAGCCGCAACATGATTTAGCAGAAAAAATAATTTTTTCCTGATGGAAAACGCTAAATTTTTAAACTTATTTATAATATTGTGATTAACAATACAAATATTTAACATTTATATTATTCTGCGGCTATTTATTATAATTTATAATTGTTTTTAAAGTTGTTTAATGAGAAAAACAATACTTCGAAAAAAAATACAATTTGTTTATTAGTTTATTAGAATACTACTTCTACGAGATATTTAGGCACTTTTAATCAAGATAAAGTTTTTTATTGCGGTTGAGCACCGTATGAAAACAATCGTTTATATAAATTGTTTATAACAATTGGCTTAAATCTTAAACTGAATACTTATGTTTCTGAAGTGTATCTGCAATAATTCTGATAGATAGCGACTTCTTTTAAGAAAAAAAATAATATTCGTAAAATGTCCAATTTTGACGTTCTATTTGTGTAAATAATAAATTCCACAGAGTGAAATTAAAAAATCGGGTTTGAAGTCGTCCTACAAGAATTAATCCTGAGCATTTTAACCTAAAAAACATCAAAATCGGTCAAGAATTGTAGCCTGTAGCGGATTATGAACAGTAAATTCCCGATTCCTCCCACTGTGGAACGGTTAGCGTTACCGACTGCGATGCGTTAAAAAGATAGGTACATGGGTTCGAATATTCGAAGAGTTAAGAATTTTATTTGTTACTTAAGGATTAAAATTCGATGTGTTTATTATATCGCCGCGAATAAATTATTTTCCTTAGGAAAAGTACTCGTATATTCTGATAATTTTATTTTATTTACTTTCAGTTAACTAAATCAAACGAGAACACTATAGGGGCCCCAATGGAGCATTTTTTGTAGTTAGGCTGTGAAAGGGTGATCCTTCTAGATAGTTTAGTGAGGCCCAGATCAAAAAGAGCGTTACGAAACTGATGGGTCCCCTGTTAGTTTTCCACAGTAGAGCCCGATGTGAAATAGGGAAAACTTGTCGGATTCCCACTAGAACCCTTTCAAAATTTCTTCACGGAGTGCCATACAGTTGGATCGATTATTAGCATCATCAATTTCTCACTGGATAAGCTACAAATCTTTGAATATGTATACACAATTATTATAATTGTAATCCTCATCAAATTACAATTTCACACCATCGAGGAGCGAATTTGTCGAAAAAATAAATAGGGCCCAGTCCAATGAGAATAATGGGATCAGATCGTGAGAGGTAAGGAAAGAAAGAGAGTAATGGGACGGAAGGGAAAGGGATAAGGCCCTGTAAAATTTACGTCACAACTACCTGCCGTTGTGACGACTCCACGCGCCGTAACGCATAAAGTAACCACCATTAACAGACCATAAATTCCATTGGGCGCTGCGCGTTATGCCGGCCGATGTTATGTATGAGCGTCGTTAGTGTTAATAGAGTGTTAACTGCTTCTATACCCAGCTCGATTCTGTTCAAGTAGGTGTGTTGGGATTCGCCGTAGGTTTCTGGCGATGGGTTGCGTGCTGGCTACTAGTATAGTATCGCCGTTCTGCTGTTTTGCATAGAGAAGTCATCAATTTTCGACGTTACTCACCCTCTCGACTGACCCCCCGCACACACTATAACCCCCGGGATGCAACCCCATGGTTGGTGCGAGTAGTGTCACCCCCGAGCCACCCCCTGGCCACGCGGTCCCATTCGCTCCGCAACAATCCCACTCTCGACTGCTTTGCGTAATACAATTCATATCGAAGGTAATTGAATGCCCCTGTCCTGTATATACGCCTGTCTCCCCTGTGTTTACCGGCGACGCGTTTCCATTGTCCTATTCACAACCTCGACGATTTAATTAATTCGTACGGTGACGATTCTCTTGACCAATAATGCATTTGGGAATTTGGTTTTCGAAATTGCTTTCAGTTTGATGTATGGAAAAAACGATAGTTTATTATTAAAGCGCACATATTACGTATATGTATAAACTTTTCAGATTGGGTTCATCTTGAATGACAGATGATTAAAATAATTGTTTGCAAGAGAGCTTACTTAGGTGGAAACAAAGTGCAAACAATTATACATAAACAAATGATAACTACATTATGAAACAATGGTTTCATTATGCATTCATTATGCAACGCTCATTCATTATGCACGATGATGGTTCAAAAAACACCAACTTTTAAAAAGTTCAGGTGCTCTGTGATATTTCGGTTCCATATCATGAAAAAATATTACTGTATAAGTTTGAGCCAAATCGGAGTATATTTAGTGCTCCCCAAATGGCGTTAAAGATTTAATAGAGAATATCTCGGAAATTATTAGAGATAAATGATTTTAAATATAGTTCTCTGAATTCGTCTTGATTTCCTCTATAATTTGAGATAATCTATAAAATATAATAATCTTAACATATGATCAACAATATGGAAAATTCACGAAAAAAATTTTTTCCATTAAATTCACCATAACAGTTGTATTCCTCTTGTAAATCTTCACAATTTTCATCTTTTGTAATTTGCCCAAAAATCAATTTTTTGAAAGTTATTAATGGTTTAAAATGGTACTCAATACATATTATCTGTTTAAGTTTACATTCAATAATAAAAAAATGTGAAACACAATATGTTTTGTATTTTTGAATGTTATATTTTCAATTGTTTTTCATAGCATACCTGTCATGAAGCTTCAGAGGTTAAATGTCCATACCCCGTGTAGAAATTTCGAAATGGTTTTAGTGGGGCTCCGACAAGTTTTCCCTATTTCTCTTCGGGCTCTACTGTGGAAAATTAGTAGAGGCCCCATCAGTTTCGTAACGCTCTTTTTTACCTGGGCCTTATCAAAGCCAAATTTCTAAAATTCAAAATGGCGGATACAATATGGCAATCAAAAATTGTAAAAATAGTCTGATTTATTTGAAAATTGGAAATGAGGGGTTTTTCGTGTTACTAATTACAAATCCAAGGCCAACTTTCTAATATTCAAAATGGCGGATGCAATATAGCGATAAAAAATAGTCTGATTTGTATGAAACTTTGAACTTTAAAGTTTTTCTGGTTGTTGATTACAAAGAAACCAAAGTGGAATTTTCTAAATTCAAAATGGTGATAAAAAAAAGTACAAAATATTCCGAGTTTTATGAAACCTCGCATCGCTGTATCATCGGTGAATCTACAACACAAAATTATTTTTTCCTTCGCCCTGATAGGGCTCTGTCATTTTTTTAGACTAGTAATTGCCCACTAGAGCCTGATAGTGCCCCTATTAGTTTTTTCTAGACTAGAAGTTCTAGTGGGGCCCACATCAAAACTGAAAGTTAAATAGGGAAAGATGGGGAAATTTCTACACGGGACTTTCTCCATTTGATTTAAATTGTTTTGCAATAGTTTTTTGTCTTGCATCTGGGAACCGTTTTCGGTGATCCTCTACGATTTGAAAAATTAGTTGCGCCTCTTCTTCTCTCTTTGTGAGGAATTTATTGAAAGTAGTTGCCAGAGCAACACCTCGTTCAGCACAATCATTGATGCATTTTAATGATTTTATTGTCTCTCTTGCTTCATGAAAAGATTTGAGCGTTTCCCATTTTTCAATATCTTCTTTTAAAAATGAAGAGTCTAATCTTAGACTGTGAAATAAAAAATAAGATGCAGACCCAATAAAGGACTCAAGTGACTTCTTAGCGATGTTATCTTTTCCTTCGAACTTAAGAGATCGAATGTATTTCTCATCTTCGGAGTGTTCTTTTAAACGACAAACCATTAGACGCTTCGTTTCGTTGGAAACTAATTTAGAAAAGAAGCAAAGAGGAGTTGTTGAAAAATGGGAAACGCTGAAATCTTTTCAGGAAACAAGGGAGACAATAAAACCATTAAAATGCATCAATGGTTGTGCATAAACAAGTTAGAGAATGTAAAGACGTAAAAAGTAAATATTTTAATCAATGTAAATCACGTGTAAATTCAAATTTTTAATTTTTGCGGTACATATATCGACACCTCCACTGCAGAGGGCTCCAGGTTCTTTTCGCTCCGTATACAGCTCTAACTCCTATGCTTATACACTAGACTTGGCGCGGTATACGGAGCGAAAAGAACTTGGAGCCCTCTGCAGTAGAGGTGTCGATATATTACAATATATTCTTCGTCAAAAATTTCTTATGGAAAATGTTATTTTGGAAAAAAAATTGGATAAAAAGTTGTTTTAAATTAAGCGCTTTTTGACTGATTCTTTTCCCTACTGTCTGTCTCTTAGAGTGTTAGAGTTTTGAAGTTAAATTGGTTATTGATACATTTTGTTACATTTTCTTACTGAAATATAATAATTTGTAAAGCCTGACTGATTTTTAATAACTAAAAAATCGAAAATTCGGAAAAGTCACCGAAGTACATAATGACTTTAATAAAACCCACTTAATTCTTTTTACCAAACGCGTTTTAAAATCCCAGAGGCTGTCGTTGCTTCAAGGTACCCAATTACTATCGATGAAAATTACTGTACTCTAATAGTACAACCACCCCGAATTTCGGTTTGCATAAATTAAAACTAATTGCATGTTTTCCAGAAGCATAACAAGGATCCTTATTTTATTTTCTCCCGTCACTAACGTCTTTCGTCTCCCCAACCTCTTCCTTTTCCCCTCGCCAAAAAATCGTGGCCCTTCGACGGAAGCAGCCTGCAAGGGAAGTTAGCATGCAGCGACCATACAGAGAACATAAATCTTCCAGGACGGCGCTGACTGAGGGGAACACGCATAAACCTTATCTTCCCTAGTCCTTCATCTTTCTCTGACCTGACGTAATTACATACTCGTTTTGATGCGCAAGACGCGTGCGAAAAAAATTCCTTGACCTTCACTCGCTGCCGAGAACGATGACAGTGAATAATTTTATTACATCCCTAATGAATCTGAGCAACAAAGCCACTGAGAACCGATTTATATGAATTGCGTCATTAGATTTTAGAGAGAAAAATATTTATAAGGAATTTCTTATAAGGATAATTTCTAACCAATTATTATTATTGGTGTGCTAACATGATTTTTGAATAATTAATGCGAAAGCCACGACGCGTGGATTTGTGCTCAAATAGTAATCAATAGAGTGCTTCCAAAGACGAATTCATAATTTGCGTATAGCAAAGGTCGAACGACCTTTTGCATATTTTATAAAGTCGCAGTCTTAAAATATAAATGAAATTTGGTGATTATAATTAATTTTAGTGCATGCATAAAAGATAGATTTCGTGTGACACTTTTGAAAATGAAGCAAAACAATCTTTTGTCAATAATTATGAAAATATTAATGCACATAATTTTTTTTATAAGTTACACGAACATTTTTATATTTTACTGTGTCAATTCAAAAGTTAACTGAAAAGTAAAACTAGAAAGGTATTAACAAAAAAATATAGGGTAATCATCCCAGTAATCGTATACCGGTCCCAGTGATTGTCAAATTCAGGGTAGAAACTTGTGACATTCAAAAACTCTTTTAATGTTTTCTTAAATTTCCCATAATTTCCACATTTTTAAATTCTACTAAAGTCTCTTAAAATTCTCCAGAATCTTTAAAATTGATTTAAATTCCTTAAAATTTTTCCAGAATATTTGTCGAGTTTGAGACTGTTTTAGATTCTTCTGGGTTTTGCTATAATAATCTTGTAAAATAATATTAAAAAATTCTGTAATATTCCACAACATATACTAGACTCATCCAGAATCTTCTAAAATTTTCTGAATACTTCCATAACCTTCTACAATTTTCTACAGAATCTTTTAGAATTCTCCAAAGTCTACAAACGAGATTATCGAAATTCTTTCAAATTCTTTAGAATCTGCAAAACTTATTTGAAATCTGTAAATTTTCCAAAATATTCTAGACTGTTTTAAAGTCTAGAATCATTTAGCTTCTTCTGGATTCTTCCATAATCTTTTAGAATCTTCTGGATTCTCCTATAATAATCTTATACTATCTTAAAGAATTCTTAAAAATTCTTTAATATTCTACAAATTATAATAGAATGTTACAAAATCTTCTAAAATCATCTAAAATCTTCTAAACTCTGACATGATCTTCTAAAATCGTCAAAAATATTCTGAAATGTACCTGAAGTGTTGAACGTTCAAATGATGGACCTTCTTTTCTTAACTCAAATTTATCTTCATATCGTTCAATTTACAACATAAAGAGAAATATCATGAGCTTCTTTATTACATTAGTTTCTATATTATTAAACCAATATTTTAGAACAAATTTGAGTTTAGAATTAAATCAAATAAAAATTTCGTTCATTTTAGAATTTCCAGAATTCTGCAAAATCTTTTAGAATCCTTTCAAATTCTCTAATAATCAAACTCTAATATTCTTGAAGAATCTTCTAAACTGTTTTCAGAATCTTCCTAAAATTCTGTAGACTTTTTGAGTCTTAAAAAAATCTGGAAGAGACTAGAAGATTTTAGAACTTTATGGAAGATTTCGGAAGAATCAGCAAGGCATCCTGATTCTTTCAAAAATCTCAAAAATCTAGATTTTGGAGGATTTTTTGGGATTTAAAAAGATTTAATGAATCTTCAAGTTTATGGAAAATCAAAAATATTCTAGAAGATTTTAAAAGTTTGTTGAAAAGTCCAGAAGTCTTGAAGGATTTTAGAAAAATCTAGAGCAATCCAAAGATTCTGAAATTATAGTGTTTTAAATGTGTTTAAAATTTTAAAAATTTGAGTTTTATTATACAGGAATCTAAGATGTTTGAGGATTTTTAAAGATTCTGGAGAATTACAGCTTCCTAAATCCCCTTAAAGGCAATGCCTAGTATTACGGAAATTTCCGTACATCTAGCACACAACATAGTATGGGCCAAGGCTATTGTTATAGAATTTTTCGTAACAATAGGCCGTCCCCTCTTTGTGCTGTATGCTAGTTATACGGAAAATTCCTTAACAATAGCCCGTCACCACTTTGCGTTGGATGCTAGTTATACGGAAAATTCCGTAACAATATCCTCGGCCATTTTTAAAAGAAAAGAACTTCCCCCTTTGTTTTAAATCCCCTTTTTCGAGAAAGAAAACCCCCTATTTTCCCTAAAATTGAACTACTGAACAGATTTGATCCCTCCATTATTTAATTATAACGGCAGATAACGATCAGGGAAAATGAAAAATTGGTCAAGAAAAAGTCAGAAAATTTTTAAATTAAGATTTTGTAGCAACCCTGAAATAGTCATAAAGAAATAAACATAGACAATCTTAGTGAGTTGAAATCCTGCGCTAAGTCTGCGCAACCTCTGCGCTCCTGAATTTTGTATTATTACTCCCTCTAATTTGCTCTAAAGTGATCAAATAAGTTACAATCAACTTATAAACATTATTCTCCCGAACGAATTCCAAAGACTTATGGCCACCCTTGCAAAAAGCCAAATTATTCAAACCGTCACAAAAGCTTGTACCTTTTGAAATCGAGATTTAATATATACCTTAAGACAATCCCAAACAACAGATAACAAAATAAAAGAAATTGTAGTTACGGAAACTTCTCTGTGCCAAAAAATGAACCACCCATAGAAAAAAAGTCGCTAAAAGAACTATAATTAGTTGTACCTTTTGGAACCAAGTTTAAAATATACCCTCTGATGGTGTAACCTGTAACCAACTGAAGTTCCCGGTTCGAACCCGGGCTGCGGTAGTTTTTTCTGAAAACTTGGGATAGACAAAATTTAAAAAAAAAATAACCAACTTATGACAAAATAAAAGAACTTGTTGAGTCGGAAACTTCCCTACAGCAAAAAATGAAGCATCCTTAGAGAATAAAAATCGCTAAAAGCACCCTAATTGGTTGTACCTTTTGGAACCAAGTTTAAAACATGCCCTTTGATGCCGTAACCAACATATCACAAAATAAAAGAACATGTTTTAAACTTGGTTCCAGAAGGTACAAACAATTAGCGTTCTTTAAGCGGTTTTTTTCTCTCTAAGGGTGGTTCACTTTTTTGCGCAAGTTTCCGCAAAAAGTTCATTTTGTACGGAAGTTTCCGTACCTACAATTTCTTTTATTTTGTGATATGTTATTTGGGATTGTCATAAGGTATATATTATTCACCCTGTAACTTATTTGATCACTTTAGAGCAAATTAAAGCGAGTAATAATACAAAATTCAGAAGCGCAGAACTTGCGCAGACTTACCGCAGGATTTCAACTCACAATCTTTAAAGAAGTATTTAATAACTGAAAATTTCGTTATTTAGCATTATTTATTATCAAAACGAATGAGAATCAAGAATAAATGCTTTAAAAATAAGATTAATGTCGAAAAGATTGCTGGGAGTAAAGAAACATTTTTGCCTCTGTTTATATCCTTTAAACCTTCGATTTCGATATTTTATTTTAAAAAAGAGGCATTTTTAAAGTGATTAAATCTTCGTTAACTAAATTCGAGGGAAATTGAGGATAGTTTTGCTAGAAAGGAAGTAGGGAAGAGAACAGGTGCACACGTAATCTACCACAAGTTGCGAGTAAACACGAAAGTTGCAGGCTCACCGTTTCTCGAGTGTAGCGAGCAGTCGAGTGCCAAAGTTCATCGTGAGATCCTGCCCTCATCGTGGCTAAAGGAGACGCGGCAAGGCCGGTAAAGTGATAAAGCGGCCATAAATTCTGACCGCCATCCTCCCTCCGATCCCTGTATCTCATGAAGGTTCCTCTCTCTCTCTCTCTCTCCTCTTCTCACTCCTCATCGCTTCACACCCTCTATCTCTTTCAGTCTGATTCATACCTCATTCTAACTCTCTCGAACCCATGCTCGACTGACCCATCTGCTTGGATGCACCTGCAACACAAAATTCGCACAGATTACCTCTCAGATCGATTCAAGTTCAAAGACTTCAACTAATAAAAACTACAATTATATCATCTTGGATTTTTAATTATCAAAACTCTTCTTTTCAAAAAAAGCTCCTTTTGTCCCAGGATTCCTTTCATCTTAAACTCCCCTCTTGCCCCTGTTTTCTCCGTCATTTATTAAAATTTACATCATCCATGCAAATTATTTAAAATTTAAATTCAAATATGAAAACTCACCCTGAATAAAATGGAATCCCACTTCATCAAAGATTCCGTCTGGATTTTCTCGATCAAGTCTCCTCGAGGCTCCTTCGTGCCGCTGATCGTTTTAGTCAGCCTAACCCCTTCATCCAGCGTATCCTCTGATAGTAGCTCACGCAGACACCTGTTATAAGACTCGTTTCATTCTTCGGCTCTCTCCTTCTTTAATAAAGATATTATCCACAATAATGAGACGTTTACGACGAACTTGCATCTCGCATAATATCAGATCTCAACATGCCCCACCTTTCCCCCAGAAGGATCTTATTACCTCCAGGGTCTTCGATCTGATCCTCGAGATTGAAATTGTAAACAAATATAGACATAACTGATAAAATAAGAACTGTTCAATCGGGGTGGAGCATCTAGGAAAGTGAGTTGTATCTCAGCATTGCATACGCATTATAATAGTCCGAATAAATTATTGCTGTATCGAATTCCAATTGTGTGATTCGAGATATGTGGGAAGATAAAGCACATGCAATTATCCTTTTCGAAAAAAAAACCTCTACTTGGAGGAATTCCGTTAGTTATAATCATATAATCCCTTCAGTTTTCAGAAAAAATCGATGTTTCTTCGACCGTTGAAATTTTCTCAACTTAATAATCTACGTAGTCATTTACGGTCCAAATCACTTTATTAGATATAAAAGAAACAATGCCTACGTTTTGTACACTGGTATGTGCACTTCTTCAGGGCTGAAATTTACATAATTTACAGTTACATTTTAGTTTGTTAATAAATATTAAATGTATTTGCCACTTTTATAAACCAAAATTGGTATGCTAAATGAATTCAAATGTGGATTTTTAAATTGATTATAGTTAAATTCAATTCAAATGCGGACTTTTATATTGATTATAGTTAAATTAAATTCAAATGTGGACTTTTATATTGATTATAGTTAAATTGTTGTGTATAAATGAAATTTGTGTAAAAATAAAAGTTTTTTACCTTAACTATGTTATACATTAAATTCGAAAATTCGTTGTTGGACACATTTAATTCGATGGTACCACATTTTATTTGTTTACTAACCAAAATTCTCATGAACTTAATCACAGGAGTTTTGGTTAATTAACTATTACCTTATGTGATTGAATCTGTAAATAATACTTATGTTGTAGTAAATTTTTAGGTTGTGAACCCTATCTGACATTAATTTGAATTGAATTTTTCTTAGGTTACATTTTTTACATTTTCTTGTGTCAGATCCATTATTAGTTATATTAAAACCATTTTTAAGTCATGTAGGACAAGCATCACGAAATTTTAGTTAAAATTTTAAAAACACATTATGTGCATGTCACGCTTCACGGTTACAGACAAAATAATGTATACAAAAACTTGACTAACGATGTGCAAATATTCCTAGAGATGGCGCAGTGAGACCCGCCAGATTTAAATGAACAAGGGAGGTTATAAGTATTAAGAAACAATGCTATTGTAAATTGGTGGTAAGACTACAGTGTTTTTTTGTATTTTCATGTTGTTTTAAAACTTTCAGTTTTAATAAAAATAAATATGTCGGGGCAAAATAAACTTCTGGAGCAAATCTGATGTTTTCCCTTTCCGGTTGGCTTTTCTGCAAGAAGTGATTGTAACTATTACTGTCAAAAATCGTTTATAAACCCAGAACTTTTTGCCCCTTTATATTACATTATTACAGTTGAAAGTAGTTGAAAGTAGTTGAAAGCAGTTGAAAGTATTGTTGTAACCTAAAAGTGTGGTTTTTTTTTTTTGAGAATTTGAAGAGATCTGAAGAGGGTCTTGGGGTTTTGGGGATCATCGAAGACTTTCACAAGCGAGACATACCTACCTATAGTAGGCACGGCATGTTCTCTGCTGCAGGGACGAACAGACAGAAAACCCAATAAATCATCCCGTCACGAACCCTGAGCCAAGGCGGAGCCTCTCGCCTCGTATTAGCCAATAATAATCCTCTCCGAGGTGGAGGCCATCTTGGAATATACGATGGTTCCTTCCGCAGCAGTACGTATGAATGCAAACTCCAAGAGCAGGCTGCCTTCGGATGGACCCCAGGGGCACACCACCTGACGATTTTCGCAGATTCACCAGTCCAACAACTTTCATCATTACCCAAAACACTCATAGAAACTTCCACCAAACGTAAAAATTGTTTTCAGTTTAAACGAGTGCTTTCGAAATTTTCTAAAATACAAATAGTACACGGAAAAAAACTATAGTTGGATTAGCTATATACATATCTCTGAGCAAAATATAATATTTTTCGGAAAGCGAGTCCAAGATGTGGGCATAAGAGATTTCACAGACAATTAAAATTTTTGTTGATCCAGCCAAAAGTTTTGGTTGATTTAACCGAAAATAAATAATTTGCTTATTTAACCAAAGATTTGGTTGAATCAACAAAACATTTGGTTGATTCAAACAACATTAAGTTGGTTCGATCAACATTTGGTTGGTTCAATCAAAATTTGGTTGGTTCAAGCAACATTTGATTGGTTCAAACAAAATTTTTGTTTAAATTAACTAAACGATTTTATTGAATCAACAAACATTTTTTTCTGAGTGCAGTTAAAGCAAATATTAATATTTTGTTTGAAATTATAATTATTCATCTGGATCAAATTTATTGTTACTTATTACGATGTTTGGATCCTCATCAAACTCATAAAGATTAATCTGTATTAATACTAATTGACAAATTAAAAGATGTTGCATTTGCATTTTTATTAAATCGTAAGAAACTTGTACAGAGCTTTTAAAGAATGATTCAAAATTTTAAGAAATTTAAAATTCAACGTGTTTAATTGGAAGCAGCATTATGTAAATGGACCTTCAGACATCTTAGAGTGTCTGTTAAAGAGACGGCATGAATGAAATCTAACCAGGGAGTAAAACCGAAATAATTTGGGTTTCGGTTTTCACTTTTCGGTTAAAGCCCCTAAAAATTTCGGTTTCGGTATTCGCTTTTCGGTTAAAACCCATAAAAATTTCGGTTTCGGTATCCGCTTTTCGATTAAAACTCATAAATATTTCAATTTTTTCGTTTTTTTTTTGTTTTTGGTTGTTTTAAGTATAAACGAGGAAAATACGTCATTGAACGTTAAAATTTCAAATTTCATATTTTCAAATAAAATTACTGATAAACAGTGCAATATTCATACCGCTTTACTCTGCGCTATTTATTATTAGTTTTATTTACGTCTATTTCTCAATAAATGTACACTGAATAAAATCGTTAGTTGGGCCAACTCCTTTGGCTTGTCACATATATGCCTCTACTACTTTATTAGTTGGGACAACTATTTTATTAATAGGCGTAACTATTCAGTTTGTTGCAACAACAATTTGAATAGTTACATCAACCAGTAATAGTTTGTAAATACAGTAGTTTGTCTAACTACTACTAAAGTAGTTAGCCCAACAACCCATTTTTTTCAGTGTATAGATTAAAGATGGCCAATCATTGTTTAAGGAGACCAATCATTCTACTTGTTACCTTACAATAAATGATTTTCTTAGTTTTAATTGAGATGTGTATAAAATTATTAAATATCTATTGGGTAAAGAGGAGCAAGACTAAAGACAGAAATCAGTAGTTTAAGATAATTAAAGCCGTATAATTTTCTGGCATATAAAGTTATTAACAGTATAAAAAACTCAAAAATTTCGAGCTCTAAATTCTTTTTCTGACGTTTCGGTTCAGGTAACACACTTATTCTGTCACACAAAAAACAAAAATGAACTTTACAATCATTTCCAAAAGCGGAATTCAAATTTCATTTAAAAATTCTTGATAAAACCGGTAAAAACTTTATCATAGGGTTATAGATAATCTCTTTTAATTTTAAGCAATATGGATGCTATTCTAGTAAATTTCAGAGGTTCTTGGAATCTCAAGTATTGACCCAAGAGATCTAAGATTTTGAGATTTTTTAGTTTGTTAGTTATAGCAAAGATTAAACTTTTAAACTTTATTGTACTTTATATTATAAAAAATCTTTGGTAAAAGCGATATAACCTTTATTTTATAAGGGTTTCGGTTTCCACGAATCGATTATTAGGGATTTAAATATAACAATTTTGGTTTCGGTTTTTAAAATATTCTTTCGGTTTCAGTTTTTGTTTTATTTTCGGTTTACCTTAACGTCACACAACCTAGAGATAAATATTGGAATATAATTTCTAAGGATTTGTACATGAGTTTCGACTAATTTTACTAAATTTGATAAAATGTTTTATAAAAATCCAGTGAGAATGTTTGGTAAAAAA
>JBAGKK010000501.1:1977207-2008722 GCA_037177015.1 Euceroptres primus | reverse complement strand
AAAAAAAACCATGTTTGGAAGCATTTTTATATCATAGATGTAATTTAAAATTTTTTGCAATGTAGTAAGTATGTAGTTTTGGATGAAAGTACATGAGTTTCGACTAATTTTACTAAATTTGATAAAATGTTTTATAAAAATCCAGTGAGAATGTTTGGTAAAAAATCCAGTGAGAATGTTTGGTAAAAAATCCAGTGAGAATGTTTGGTAAAAAAAACCATGTTTGGAAGCATTTTTATATCATAGATGTAATTTAAAATTTTTTGCAATGTAGTAAGTATGTAGTTTTGGATGAAAGTACATGAGTTTCGACTAATTTTACTAAATTTGATAAAATGTTTTATAAAAATCCAGTGAGAATGTTTGGTAAAAAAAAACCATGTTTGGAAGCATTTTTATATCATAGATGTAATTTAAAATTTTTTGCAATGTAGTAAGTATGTAGTTTTGGATGAAATTTGCAGGTTGATAGAAAATTTAATGTGTAAATTAGTATAAATACAAATGAATAATTATGAGTCTGATGAGGATGTCAACGCTGGCATAAAAACGTCGCAATAAATAGAAATTTCTGTCCAAATGAGAGTCTTATGATTTCAAACAATTACAACCTGAACGAAAAATTTATGATTAAAACACTAATATCTTTCATCCATATTTTCTTTTTGCTGTTGTATCTCATTGAGACGAAAATACTATATGACATTTTATATCGTCAGACTGAAAGTTTTCGCAAAAAATGGGAAAAACTGTTTTTAGAAAAAGCTGATTTTACACAATGTTTTTTTATATTTTCGTAAGTGGTTCCCAGAATTTGATAGGGTCGAAAAAACTAGTATTAGTCCAGTATGCGGTTGTTCCGATTTTTAACAATTTCGCGCCGGCAATTTTTTTCCGTGTACCAATCTTAAAAAAATTAAAAAGAGCAATATAAAGTAATTATAGAAAAGTTGGACGATAGTTCATATTCAACCACATTTTATTTCTCGTTTTCAAACACAGTTATTATAATTAATAATCATTATTATTAATATGGACAGACTCTTATATATAATACAATATGGTTTAGACTCGTCGACGTAATAGCAGGTAATACTATTATCGTAATATTCCATCGCCGTCGCACTCATAATACAATAATCGTTCGTTTAGCGTCGTGACCATCTTAATCATCATGCTTTAATTTTATGTGTACACTTAGTTTACATACTGCGGTACACTACAAAATAATTATGTACGTTTAGTGTAATAATATTCGTATTTATATATTTATATATATACTTTTTTGTTTATTTATATATATAGTTTCATTTATTTATACCTCTTTTTTTTCTTTTCTTAATAAACCTTCGGTAAGTAGTGCAATTCACGTTCTCGGCGTACCTTAAATTATTTAGTTCCTTCGGTTTTACCTCACTTCGATTTTGTTTTTTACTTGAACTGATCTTTTTCTGCCTTGGTGTGTGTTCGTATATATTTGTGTTTGCGGCTTCGGCAGGGCAACGCTCTCATCTGACCGCCCCTTCCTCTTTAAAAAAATTTAATTAAAGTTCATTCAAACTTACTTAAAGATGATAGCAATTTTTTTCTCAGAGGAATGAACGAACTGGAGACGAGACGTGGCGGCTCTCGTAATATTGTCATCTCTTACTCTAAATTTGTCTTTAATAAATATGTTTGACTAATTTCAACACGTATGTGCTTCGTCTTTACAGAATATCGTTTACAGTACATCGGCAATAAATAGTATAAGTTCTAGACTTCTGCTAGCGTTACTTTGTAAAGTTTTAGTCTAGTAAACAGGTACCTACTTTACCTACACGGTATCGTATACAGAATTCGCGGTTCGCGGTTCGCGATTCGATGCCACGACGTCAGACGTCGCCTTTTCGCGATGCCCTGCCGATAAAAAGAACCGGCGCCTACCTTTCGAATTACAAATTGCGGGTCCTGTACAATGGACACTGAGGAGGCTGGAAAGTTAAAGCCAAGAATGAGAAAAAAATATTCTAATGTCAATATACAAAATAGCTACACCGGCTTTCTGTAGAAAATAAAGTACCTTTTCTTGTTTATATTTATTTTCTCCAGAAGATTTAAATATACCTTTAACTTTCCATCACGCTCTGTGATCGTTCGTCCTGTTACGAATGTTCGGGTTCATCAGTCTTCACGGTTTAAAACTTCCACAATTATACCACATAAAAAAATACTAGTAATTGGTTTTGAGTAAATTCGACAAAGAGTTGCATAAATTTGGATTTTTTTAAACTGAAATAAGATCGGAAGTGGTACGATTGCTGGAAGAAGTGATTGGTGGTTGCTATTTTTTTACATCACGAAAAGGAGATTGGCTAGAGAGAGTGTGTATGTATGTATAAGTCTGTGTGCGTAAAGAAAGAATCGTGAGTGAAACATAAATATAAAAATATTTTGGAGCGAAGTGAAGACGGGAGTTAATCCCATTACGTATAATTAGATAATTAGATAGATATCGGACCTATGTAGATATACACGACTAATGGCGAAACCTGTCGAAACAGGAGGGCCAGGAACTGTTCGGCGTCTGCGCGAGCGAGGACGTGACTTTAAATCGAGTATTCTCGTATACTTTATTGAATTTAAATGAGAACATTTCATCACGATTCATTACCAAAGATCCTAGTTATAAATTTGTCACCTCACAGTACGGTGAATAAATACTAACCAATTAATACAAATACAAATAACAAAATGAAAACAGTACCAATTTTTCATTCACTAATTTCTATTTATTATTTACCAGATTGTATTCCTCGTCAATCATTAAGAAATAAAGAATTTTCTAGTGATATTTTCAAATTGCAAATTAGAAATTGCTACAAACTTTTGATCGCACACGAAACGATAAGGAAGGAAATAGAATCAGAGTATCGACAAATGCCTAAAAAGCAGTTTTGCGTTGTGAAAAATATTTATTAGACATTCAGTGAAAACAAAAAATCCCCTTTCTTGACGCATAACATCGTATTAATAAATATTACATAACTAAATAATATTACGGACCAATAAAAATTACAGGTTCCACGCACCGGATTTTTTTCACTGGGTATATTAATCGTTTGGCATTTGCGGGCAATTAAAAGTAATAAATTATGTACATCTCCGCAAATTCGACAAAAATAATTTCACTCGAGTTGAAAAGTTTATAATATTTGTAGTAAATTTCGCTAAAATTAAATTTTCGCGAATTTTCTCAGGGTAGATTTTAAACCATTTTTTTGACTCTAATAAAATTATTTTTGTCACGATCTTCAGTGTGACTTCTAGATCTGTAAGATCGTAGAATAACTATACAGATTTATTTGTAATAAACAAAATTTTTAGACCATCGCCCCCGCCCGCTGCAACCGAATGCACGCCACTCTTTTCTTAAATCCTAAAATCCTTACGCTCTTTTAAGATTTAGACTTTAGACGTTAAGCTTACAGATAGGGCTACCTTATGACACACCTCGTACGCATTTTTCTGGTTTTCTTTTAAAACTCTACATACATCCATTTCCTAATCGTGTTTCCCATTTTACTACGCATAACTCTTATGCGCGGATGCATACGAAATAGAGATAAAATATATAATTTTCATTTATACCTCTATGGTTAAATCTACACACATCTTCCCGCTTTATAAATACCTAGGTAAGTATAGTTTAATTTAAGATCCAGTGGATACAAAATTTTTACGTACATCGGTTGTCGCGACAATCGCTCTTTGTAACGATTCGCGAAGCCCGCCTCAATTTTTCACGCGAATCGATACAATAATTATTATAAATTCTTTTTATAAACTACTTTTTCTATTTGCAATAACATTGCAAATTGAAAGGATTGCACTAGCACGTTTCTTATTTGTACAAAGATTACATTCCACGATCCAAAAAGTGATGATTGTATTAAAGAATAAATTATAACAGATTGGAATTTTTTTCTTCAACTGAAAAAATTTCACAAAGTGAAATTTTTAACTATCTTTAACCTACAAAAAGTGCATGGCACTTTTGGTAATGCAAAAAGTTCTTAATTTTTATGAAGTTAATTTTTTATAATCGAGATTCGAAAATATTGCAACGAAAATATTGATTTTGTTGAAGCTATTGGCGAACTTTAGATAGTCTTTACTGAGTTTGCCTAACAATTGTTAGGCAAACTCAGTAAAGACTATCTAAAGTTGGCCCATGAATTAGATTATTTTAACTATCACTTAGGGGCCAACTTCAATTGCTTTTTGAATTCAAAACTTTGAACAAAGTATCCTTGAAAGAGATTATATCAAAACAGAAGTCTTTTCTTATCGATTAGTGTCTTCACGAGTGTCAATTTGAGAGATCGTAAAATGTACAAGGTGGCGTAACAATAGTGACTCGAAAGGCGATAAATCTTTTCTTTGTCTCGCGAGCCGCACCCTGCACTTCAATATGCCGTTATTAAGCGACCCACATAGATTAGGTGACTGATTAATGCTCAATTAAAACCCGAGGAGAATGTCCAAGTTCAAATACAACACAAGAAAAATTGTTGAATAAATGACAAAATCTTCAATTGTACAAAAAGGACAAACAACTAATAAAAAAAAAATATCTTTTAAAAACAATCCTCATCATTTATGATTTATTTATTTGTCTCAAGATTCTAAAATTTAAAAATTCTCTAGAAGCTTTCAAACTAATAAAAACAATGTCGAGACAAACAAATAATGTGGATACATTTTTTATATTAACAAATTAAATTACCCTATTTCATATTAATTTCTAAATTGCAATTAAATTAAAATTTTATATTTTGGTACGAAAAACTTTCTGGAAAATGAAGAAATCCAGGCAACACCATATTTTGAGGGTAGCTCTTTCTAATGATACAGGTGACTATACGAATTTTACCTTCCTGTTATATCCCCAGTAGCTAAGTTACATTAGTGGGAAGTCACATTAAAGTCAAAGGAAACTTAAAACCTCGACCTCGCTAGTATTAAATTTTACTTCAGGAAGAGTCCCTGGTAACGGAAAAATAAGCTATCTATAATATCACAGCAAGGTAATCTGAAAAGAGTTAGAAGAACCTTCACAAATTCTTTCCAATGTCCATAATTCTCACCGCAAATAAAACATAATTGATACATACAACCCGGTCCAAAAATCCGAAAGCCTAATTCGGCTCGAAAGTTCAATTAACAAATTTCTCGCAATTTATTAAAACTTTTCATAAATTTCATTAAACTTCCGGTAATTAATGGATACTCACCATAAATTTCTTAAACTCTCTGGTAATTTATGGAAACTTACCATAATTTTCCTTAAATTTCCAGTCACTTATAGTAACTTACCGTAATTTTCTGAAAATGTCCAGTCACTTATGGTAACTTACCGTAAGTTACTGAAAATTTCCGGTAATTAATGGAAACTTACCCCTAAATTTCCTGTATTTATTGTATCTTAACAAATTTTCTAAAATTACCGATAATTTATGGAAACTTACGATTAATTTCCTTAAATTTCCAAAAATTTGTGGAAATTTACTATAAATTTCCTTAAATTTCTGGTAATATATGGAATCTTACCTTAAATTTCCGGTAATCTATAATAACTTGTCGTAAGCTATTGAAAATTCCCGGTAATTTATGGAAATTTAACATAAATTTTCTAAAATTTCTGGTAAGTTATGGTAACTTTCCACAAATTTCATTATATTTCCGGTAATTCATAGAATCTAAACATAAATTTCCTTAAATTTTCCGAAATTTATGGAAAATTACCATAAATTTGCTAAAATTTCCGGAAATTTATGGTAACGTACCATAAGTTACTTTCCAGCAATTTTGGGAATTTTTTAAACCGAACTTTCGGACTGAATTGGCTTTTCGGGCCGAGGTGACGGCCTAATATAGTTTTTTCAGATTACCTTGCTGTGACGTCACAGGTATCTTACCTTAAATTTCCGGTAATTTATGGTAACTTACCGTAAGTTACTGAAAATTTCCAGTAATTGATGGAAACTTACTATAAATTTCCTAAAATTCCGGTAATTGGTGGAAACTTTCATTACCATCCTGAAGTAAAATTTCAAGGCTATAAATGATGAAGTTCTAATATCTCCGGTGACTTAAAATGACGTCACCTATACCTTACTGGAAGGTCACGGTGTTGCTTGGGAATTCTGAAGTCTGGATGGGCGTGTGATGCAAATTCAAGTGTCAGGATGACAAAAAACATGTTCTCTCACTTAACGAAACGCGTTATCGCATCGATTTTCATCAAAGTGCGATAACATTGAAGATGATTTATAGACAGTGCAATCGCCATTGGTCGATCAGAAACCGGCGGGCTTTTCGAATTGCAATCGACGTGCGGCGTTGCAACGAGCGATGGCCGGGGGTTTTACAGTTCGTTGCGCTTCAAAGGTGAAAATTACATAAATAAATCTCTCGGGAAAGAAAGGCCGGTCTTGCTCAATCGACACGCGAGCTGGACCACGTATTACGTACATCGGTATCAAGGGCAACGGATTGGGGTGGACCCGATTTTAGATAACAATATCTTATTAGACTTTAATTTTCTTGATTACATATTTATCACTGAAACAATTTTTTCTCCAATGCAAGCACTACAAAAATTAAAATACAATTGCTCATGAACAGTACAGTCATAAAAATTAAAAATTATTACAAATAAGTTTAAAAGTATAATAAAAAAAATCCATTTGCTGTATTCTAAATGTAAACTCCTGTTACCGGCATCGAGAACCTTGAAAGGTTCGTTTCTGTTCTGCATAGTTCTTTTCTGTGCTAATTAGGTTCCTGTATATGCTAAAGTTGTTCTGTGGTTTAACTATTGCATCAGGTTTTCTTGTTACATCATGGAGTAATCAAAAGATAGAACAAGTTTTAAAAATATACGAACCCGTTTAGCAAAGAACAGAAGTATGTAGTAGATACGAACCCTCGAAGGTTCTTCATGTCGATAAATGTTGGTAACAAGGATCTAATCAATTTTTTGAAGTAATACTTCAATCTATACAAAAAAAACATGAGTTCACACATTTACCAGGGCAAGTTGAACCGACGTTTTTTCTGTACACTTTGTAAACTTAAAAAAATTCGGCAAGAAATTATTTCAGTGAAATTTATAAAATTTAAAAAAAATGATAGGGAATGAAACCAGATCCGTGCCCTTTGGTATAGTAAATATTGGATTATTTTTGTAACCGGGGGAAAGGGGTGGGGCTACCCCAACCCCAGGGAAATTTTCGACTTTAGGCGATGCGTTGGAAAAATCCTCATTAAATAGAATATCCATGTCTATATTTATAATAATAATATAATATCTCAATTACGTATATATTGTTGTCGTGTGTATCATAAAAACTAAGTGTCGATAACTAATTTTACAACACAGCACAGAATTCGCCGCGGCGCGGTCTCGGTCAACCGAGATTCGATTATCCCTTCGGCGATCGATTGATCGATCACTCTCTGGGCCGACAATTATTCATTTTGCACTCACTTCAGAAACACTCGCCACTTTAATTGTCAAGTACTAGATGCTTTGAATTCTCTTAAAGAGGCAGATTCTTACTATTTTTAATGAAAAATTATTGTTTAATTATTTATTAATCTCAGTGTACAATTAGCAGTTGCACAACTTCAGTTTGTATAACACAGAATTGTACTAATTATAAGCAATTGTGTAAGTTGTAATTGCTGAATAGTACATTGAAGTGGCTACAACTTTATCATACATTTTGAAATTATGAAAAATTATATTCGTATAATTACCTTCAATTTGAGTAACTTAAAGTTGCCCGAAATTGTAATTCTACAATTTATAATTGTATACTAAAAATTGTAATAATTGTAATTGTAAATTTGAAGTTGTACTTTCTACAAACTAATCTTGTTCTATTAGAGTAGAAGCTTTTTATACTCAAAATACAATTTTAAATTGTAAAACTAGCAATTGAACAGTTTATGAGTTTTACAGTAGAAAGATACTTAAAAATTGAAACTCCAAAACAAATTTCAAAGGAACGAAAAAAAATTTGCACAAAGTACTTCTTTTAATGGAATCAGTCCTTCAATTTCTTTTGAACTTTCGATTTGAAACTTTGCATTTTGGACGTTTTGTTTGACTTACAGTCGTTTGGTTGAAAGGGTTTTCTTTCTTTTTTTCGTTGCAGACAGATAAATTTTGAACAACTTTATCTGAATATAGGAAGTTCAATTTCTTGTCTGTCTACTACTTATCACGTCTGGCGTGTACTGGTTGTTACTACTGACACTTTTAAGACATCACACAGAACAACCTTCTAATTACAGACGACATGGTTTAACGAACCAGCTTTGATCTGCCCCTCAACTATAAAGCGAAAGTCACCTCCGCACAATATTATCAAGCTGAGCTCATTTATCCTAAAAGGACGGTTAAATTTACTCACGGACCCAAAACGTCTAGTAAACGACCGAATTCAAAGAAAAGTTGTTTCCATTTTCACCATTGAAAAAAAGACGATACGATCATTAGATTTTAAATAATTTAATTGATTTTGAGTTTCTTTAATTGCAATCGGTTTCAAAAATGTCCTGCCAATCGAGATCGTATAATTTTTTCACTGGTTTAATAGAAAAGTGTTAAGATTTAATTCACAAAATTAAAAAACTCTTTTTGTTTACTACATGAAACAACTTTCCAATGAAAATCAAAGTTGCCGATTGTTTCGAAATCCACACCACGCTATTACATCACTGGTAACTTGGCCTCGCGTCTGCGGAGCAGGGGTGAATTTTCAATAAATAATCGATCGCGCCCCATTTCGATCTCGAAACCTCAATAGTCTTCCTTTTACGTATATAGTGTTCTTTATATTTAGAAGATTCTTTATATATATTTACAAGTACTCGGAGAATCGCGGCGGGCATTTATACGTATATTTGTCGAAAATAACCACTACAGACTCACTGATCAGAGATCATATTTACGAATCCACTGTTGAATTCGTTTTGCTAACAATTAGCTAGAATACATCGCCCTTGAAGACAAACTTTCATTGGTTAGGTATATTAACGCCAGGTTTATTTCCCCCGATCCAAATGAACATCTTCCCTTTAAAAAAAAATTTTTAAACACCATCAACGAAGAATTTAATTTTTAATTATTCCTCAAAAGCTTTTCAACTGTTGATAGTATTTTTTATTTAATTTTTATCGTGAAATTTTCATTTACGTATTTTTTTCGATAAAAAACTTTTAGTGTTCAAATATTTACAATATTTTGAAACAAGTTTCTGGCTTTTGATTCGAATGTTACCGATAAATGTGAAAGGGGCGCGTTTCTCACAAGTGGTAAATTGTCCTGTAGAATACTTTAGTTTAGAAAAAAACACGTAAATAAAAAGAAAGTGTGCGAAAGTAGCTCCATAAGAAAGTAAAGGTATTGGCGTGCAAGCGTACATCTACACACTAAATACCCGTAATTCTTATAGGACTGACCTTGAGATGACACTGAGGAAGAAATTCCAAGTCGATGTTCCTCTCTGCTCCGCCGGAGGGCACTGAAGTCGCGCACTTTTCTTCCTTATAATTTCTCATTCCTAATCTTCTCTTCCCCTATTTTCGACTTCCTGCTTTCCTAACCATTCATCCATTCATTCAACCATTCATTCTTCGTTCGCGGCCGATTAAAGACTCTACTAAGGATTACACGTATCACCGTATCACTGGGTATAAGTATCAACGAGCAGATCTCATTTTTCACAAAGACAGAAAGCGGGTGTCAATTTCCTTTTTCCTCGTCCAGAAGCTTTCTTTCTACCTCTTCTTAACTATATTTCCTTACTATTTTTAACGTCCGAATTCAATTTTCATTAAGTTCCTTGTTTAAATTCTGCTTTCCCTTAATTTTGCCGTTTCTGAATACGCTTTTGAAGTTTTGAATTATATTATTTCTTTTTTGCTTTGCCGAATTAGCCGCGACCCACTTCCCTTCCGTGAGAAACATTATCGGATCACACTTGGCACGTCGGGAATCTTACATCCTTGCCGAGCCACCGCGGTGGTAGAGGACTATCTAAACGATCTCTAAGATACTAAACCGTCTACCTACCGCTACTAGAGACATAATGGATAATCGGTATCTACACTAACAAACGCTAGGTACTCTACGCATGTACGACGTAAGAGAATAAATAATAATAAAAGTTTCCTATCAGGTCTCATCCGCAGGCATCTTTCGCTCGGGGACATTCGCGCGATTCACACCCATCCGTTTCACTCAGGAGTCTCTCCCGCTCATTCGACCCATCTTCTCTCTCTCTCTCTCTCTCTCTCTCTCTCTATCGTCACATTAAGTTACGTATATTTTCGTATCTCTTTCTCTCTCTATATATAGGCTTTAGTAAATTACATTCGATTAAACGTAATAGAGGTTAACGCGGTTCTGATTAGCATGCGATCCAGTTTTTTTTTAAAACACCGTTTATCAGTAGAATTGCGCATTCCCGTAACTCTTCTCTTCTGACTGGTTTTTCCTTTCTTCCTTTCGACACCTCTTTCTGACTGCGAGGTTTTTGATTCTCCTCTAGTGGGGCAATCTGCTTCCTTTTCCGCCTCATCGTCTTCTTTTTGGTACGAGCAACTTGATTAACACGACAAGATAAGCGTCATTGCTGTGGGGGTCATTTGGAGGTCATCGGGGGAGGAGGTAGTGGAAACAAGGGAGAACCCTGAGAGACGAGACCTCTTTTGGAAGAGTTCTCACCTCAGGCTCTCAACCCTGGGGCGACGTCTGTGGCGAAATATCCGTATCGCCGTCTCCTGAGCCAGGCTCGCCCTTCGTTTTATTCTCCTTCTTCCACTTCATCCGTCTGTTTTGGAACCAGATTTTTATCTGTCTTTCCGTCAGGCAAAGAGCGTGCGCGATCTCGATACGTCGTCGCCTGGTGAGATATCTATTGAAGTGAAACTCCTTTTCCAGCTCCAGTGTTTGGTATCGAGTATACGTTTGCCTTCCCCTCTTCCTCTCTGCAACAAAAATAAATCCGTTCATTAGTACAATTTCTCGAAAAATTATGCAATAAAACTAATTTACTTGAATATTCGCTTAGACAAATTATTTTTCAAGATTCTTATGTATCTTATTCTTATTCTTATTCGTATTGCTTCCGCATAGAGAAAGGTTTGTTTTCACCTAAATTTTCAAATCAAATTTTTTGAAGTATTTAGACATAATTCGACCCCAGGAACTCGAAAATTACATTTTTCAAAAATGTCCTTATACGTGCGCGCGCGAGCGCGCGTGTGTGTGTTAATGCGTACGTAACTTTCTTCTACGAACGATATCTCGAAAACGAGAAGAGCTACGACCTTCGAAATTTGGACGAATTTTAGGTCCAATAACGGGCGCTATTAAAATCCAGTTTGAACTGAATTTAAAGCGACGAGCGAGCACTTTTATGTCAACACTTAGGATATATATATATAGTGTCTCTGAAAAATTGAATACAGTTTTACACGTACAAAAATATATGCCCAGAGAGTCGCGATGTAAACAACTTCTGATGCGGTCCTGACTGTACGAGCGATGAGCTTCAGTGTAGGGCGCCAAGGGACGCTCAGGGGGGATGGCAGAAGCAGTCAAGCGTGAACAGCCGTGAAGCCGGCACAAAAACGAGAGGTACAGTAATGGGAAATGAGTGTACAAATTTTGTATCCATGTCTATAATAGTATGAAAATTTTACACTAGATTTGTAGGCTTCGACTAGACGCATCTATTGACCTATTGACGAATCTCCCACGACCTTTTATGGCCCACCAATATCGATTTAAAAATTTAAAAAAGTAATTTTTCTGTTTATATGAAAAAAACTTTTTTTATATTGGGAATACAACGTTACTGTATTTGATAAAATTTTTCGCACGCTCGAGATGCATTGATTGAACTATTGACGAACCTTCCACGACCTTTTATGGCCCTCCAATATTGTTTTAAGAATGTTTTAAAAAATTTTTTACTTCGTTTATGTGAGAAAAATTTGTTTAATATTGGGAATATAACAATACAGTACAAATTTAATAAAATTGTTCGCATGTTCGAGACTCATCGATTGACCTATTGAAAAGCTTCCACCATTTTTTATGGGCCTCCAATATCGATTTTAGAATAAAAAAATTATTTTGTTTTTATTCACTAGCGTGTTTCCTCGTTGATGACAACAATGATGCCAAACGCTGAACAAATGTAGCAATTTAAGGGTTTTTTCCAATTCAGAATTTCCTATGAATAATCTAAATAAATAAATTTTCTTACGTGAATTTAAAAAAAAATGAATTAGTATTTAGCCAATCTCTTTGAAATTTGTTAGAAAATTTTTTTTTGAAAAAAGTTTTAGGTTCCGGAGGCTATAAGCTTGGTTTTATATATATGAAAAGAATTAATAATTACTCGAATATTTTTGCGATTTGCTTCGTTTTGGAAAATAATTTATTTACTTGTATTCTTACAATAATTTTTTAATAATATACACGTTTAACACGTTAGGAAATACACGTTAATAAAATACCAAATATATCAAATGACATATCAAAACAATTATTTCACATTTTTTAAGTTTCTAGGGCTCATTTTAAAGGGGAAATCCTGCACTTTATATAAAAATCATCTACAGATTTGTTGGTGCACTTTAATAGATTTGGCGAAGGATTAAACGTGACAAAAAATAATCTGAAAATTTTGAAGAACGGTTTCATTATTCAAAATTATTTTTAAAAATCAAAGCTTAAGTGGTTTGATAATAAATTCTGGAAAAGTTATAGAATCACCAGTTATTAAATTTTATTACCGTTTATTACGACAGCAACCATTCTTCAAAATGTTCAGGTTATTTTTTGTCACATTTAACCCTTTGCCAAATCTATACAAGTGCACCAACAAGTCTATAGATGATGCAGGATTTTCCCTTTAAAATGAGCTCTAGAAACTTAAAAAATGTGAAATAATTTTGGAGATATTAGTAATTTAAGAAATTGGCAAAAAACTTTGTTTTTATAGATATTTTTTTACAGAGTGGTCGAAAACGATCAAATAGGGTTCATTCGACGCAGATTTAAATACATTTTAAGGAAATATCGTTAAAAATTGTTAAGAAGTTATATTTAAGATATCACATTCGTTTGAAATTTTTGAAAAATATCAATGTACCCAAACTTTCTGGCGGAAGTTTATAATGTAACCTTCATAATGAAAAATAATTCCATTACGTCCTCTTTATTCATTTTCACTGACTTTTTTACTACCTTTTTTTATCTGACGTAGTTCAAACTTCATTGGTTACTTCAAATCATTGGTCTTTTTTAAACATTTTATACTTAATTTTATACTTTATACGTGTATAATTTATATTTGAAAGATAATTTTATTTATAACAAATTTTATAAAACAAGAATGGGTTCGATTTATATTTACGGTAAGATATAATATGTACCAATTTTTTTTTAATCTACGTTTTGTTTCCTCATACAGGAAGGTTTTTTTCTAATGTCAATTAAATTTACAGAGGAAATTTCTGAAGAAGAATATATAGATGCCCCTATGAATCGAAGAGGCCTTTCAACTCATTTAGGAGAATAATTTTGGAGTGGAAAAATGATGAATCCGCAAAATTTCGAATGCCGAAAGAATTACAAAAAAAAAGTAACCAAAAAAGCAAAAAAGGCACGAAATTATTCAAAAAAATAATTTTAAAAACATAAAATAATTTTAGATTCTTAAATTATCATGATAATGACTTTTAAACCTCCATTATAAAATATATAATTTAAATACTTTAATTAAATTATAATTAAAATTATATTTATAAAAATCTTACCATTTAAATATTTTGCAGAATCCATTCTTTTCCTCTGTTAAAAAATAATAAATGATGCTTTAAAATGTCAAATCAGATTTAAACAAAAAAGATGACATCTATATATCAAGCGTGTTGAAATATTCCGAATATGAACTTTTATCAAATTTGACCTTATATCAATAATATTTAATATTTTACTATTACATTATATAATATTTAATATCCGATTTTTTTTGTATTTTTGTTGGGTAGAAACTTCCTCTATGAGAAAGCAAATTTATTTGTTGCCTATGAGGAAGCAAAGTGATCATAAAATGAACACAAATGATTATACACATAATAAATCCACCCATGATAGGCAATTCTCAGCGTATTCTTATTCTTATTCTTATACATCAATATTGATGGTGAAGATGCTGAATATCATTACCTCTAATCACGGGATTATAATAAGTCTCGGATACAATCGAGTAAAAGAAAAATTGATTCAACATCATAATCAATGTCCTAGATCCCAACAAGACACAAAATCACCGTTTATTAATACCTTGTAATACCAAGAGATTAAAGAAAATGAAAACTGCTAAAATGTGAATGAGCTTTATAAAAACTATTGAGGTATTTGTCGAAGAAAGGTTTAGATATCTGATAAAGCCGATTGTAATAGTTTAACAGTCACCATACAGCTATTGTTTTTATGGAAGGCCATTGTTTTTATCATTGTTTTATTGAGATTTGTCTGTTAAAGATGGTGTTACAGAATATATAGATCACATTACAGTCTTATCTGTGATGGTTAAAGAGGTATTCATTGTTAAAGATCAACAATCAACAGTTGCTGTTCTTATGGAATGATATTGTTATTATTATACTTCTTATTGTCTCATTGTGACTGTACAAGAATGCTGAGACCATTTTTACCAGTGATACTGTCTGATGCCTATAATCTTAAAGAGTAAATTATCTGACAATGAAGACATAGTGCAACAATCATCAGTTTCTTTTTAATGGAATGATTCTATTTGTCTCATTGTCTCAAATTTGAAATATTGCTGTTAAAATGGTTGTGGTATCTGTTGAAATAACAAAACAGAACAGTTCTATGTATTAGACAATGAACGGATCCCAATTGCGATAATTGATCAATTATCGATTCTTTGAAAACTTTTTTCTCTTACGGAATTATACTATTAAAGAAATCCTCAATTACTTTTTAACGCATATTTTTCATACGAATTTTTCTATTGTAATATCGTTTACCACAACGAAAGATTTTTGAGAATGATGATTTGACCATGTCACTGAAAAAACAAACAAAGGAAGGTTATGAAGAAACTAGAAAAAAGTTTTGTGATATCTCACTTTTTCCTACATCATCAGTGACTTTGGCGTATTTAAGATTACTTAGAGAGTACACTTCTCTAAGCTCAAAAAAATCGTCCACTTCCTCTAATCGTGCTAACCGACGTCGTACCCGTGTAAACTTCTCCATAAATAACGTCAACATCTCCAAAGAGCAAACACAGTATCCCACCGCGATGCGACTGTTTTTCTAAGCAAACACTCAAAACGTCTAAAGCTCAAGTTCTTATATTCCTTTTATTCATACGACCCCATGAATCATGTCCAACCCACAAGGGTTCGCGACTCCCGACACGTGACTCCGACTCCAAGGCACCAAAAGGCGAGTCTCTCGCGGAAGACGATCTATTACTTCTCGAATCCGGCGAAGCTTAGGGACTTTTAGCTGAAAAAAATCATAAGAGTAAGAGGGGCATGGGCAACGATCCGCACATATGATGTATATCGCGGCGGTATCCGCGATGTGATCTGCGGTCGGTGCCGGCAAACATGAGTCCCGAACGAGAATATTAATTGTGCTTGGCTTGCCCAGAGAGAGTATCTGTGAGCGGTGCCTCGCGCAAGTCTTCCAAGGTAAAATCTCAAAAGGGTTAGGTTAGCCCGCCACGTTGCGCACGGCCAAGAGGAATATTTCTGAGCGGGATGAGGGGAGAGAAAAGAATAAAAAAGAGCCTAAAAAGAAGGAGGGAAGAAGAAAACTCCTTGGCGAGCATTCGAGGCAAACGCCGCCCGTCGCGCTGTCGGCCGATGAAGACGGATGGCGGTTCTCGACGAGAGAGATGGAGAATTCTTCAGGGGCTGGAAATCGTTAGGAGAGAGGGAGAAATCCAACAGGAAAGAGATTGAGAGAGGAGGAAAGCTCCAGAGAAAGAGAGAGAAATCCAGTGAGAAAAAAAAGAGAAAAAGAGAGAGATGCATGAAGTGCTGGGAACACTCTCCCCTTGCTTCCTTCCTCGGGGAACGCTCTCAAATTAACAACATACCAATCTCTAGCGCTTCTCTTATAAGCTCTAACAATCTTAAGCAGCTTCCACGAATGTTACGAAAAAACTTCTCTCTTTTCGTGATCCCCTCCGGCAACTAAAAAAGGATCCACTTCCAAACATCCTCAGAGTCGTAATTCCAAATCTAACCCTTTCCAAGACCTTCCCACTATCTTCTGTGCTCTACAAAAGATACAATTTTAACATTCTTAATATCTTTACTATTCTTCAGGAAGTTCCATCATCTCCCTAATGATTATATTTGTATTATCAGATAGAAGAAGCTACCCTGAGGCTCTTAGTTCCATCCATCAACCTCAAACAATCATCGAATCTTTAATGACAGAGGCAATCATCAGCTATTAGAACAAGTCAATTTAAGGTTTGGTTAGAGGAAGTTAAACAGTATTAAAAAAATGTATCATCTATTGTGATCCTAATCATGATGTTTAAAAACGATATTCTCCTGATTATTACGTATGAGAGTTCATGAAAGTAGAATGCATTTATGAATATCCGTTGTGCACTTAATCAAGATGAAAGAATAGGTTTTAAGAAGATAAATATGCCACAAGTGGTGAAATGATAGTAGATGTGCATGTCCAGGGATTGTGTGATGAGGCAAAGAGGCAAGCAGAGATAGCCTCTTCAACCCAATCAAGAAACTCGAGTACAATTAAAACCCGGACCACATTTGTCTGGCCTGAAATTAAGATGAAATGATCCACTTTCTTAATCTCAAGATAATTATAGATAATACAAAAGGATGTACTATTATACAAATTGTTACATTAAATGATGAAAGATAAGAATTAGTAACGACCCATTCTTAAGTTTAGTTAATTAAAGAGAATGTCTAATCTATCTAATTTTACATTCTGAAATAGGTTTTACACGATTTTTATTTGATACAGTTCTCCGAAAAACCCATAAAAGAACAATTGAACCATTCTGTAAAAGAGAATAATTGATGAATTAAAACCACAGATGAACAACTCTGTACAATGGAGAATTTTGTAGAAAAGCAATTGAAGAACAAAAAGAAAAAAATATTCAACAATTTTACAAAAAAACATTTAAAAGAGTCTCCAAAAGAACAGTTGCTTATTCCCATAGAAGTATAATTGCGAAATGTCGGATAAAAACAATTGCACGATTCCGTAAAAGATTAATGGGCAAATTCTACAAAATAGTTTCTGCAAAACTAATAATCATCGATTATAGACTCTGTCAACAATACACACCTGTTAGCACTGTATTCAAAGAGCATGCACCTCGAATTAACGGAAGCAGTTACAGGTAATTAAGCCCATGACAAACAGAGTCTAAGAGCATTCAGACAATCTTGATTGCATTCAGAAATAGTTTCCCATTAAGTAGTGAGTTAGCCTCCCAAGCTAAAGGTTAGACGACTCGTAAATCCTCGGAAGAAACTGGCGTCGATTGACCGAGTGCCATGTCACATCCACCTCGTGGGTTAACGCGAAAATCTCAGCCAATCGCGTCCAGCGAATGGAAATACGAAGTGGCGAGGCGCATCCGCGTTTGCGGATCAGACGTCAAACAGGCGTATTATGAGTCGCTGTACTCCGTACCGTGGCATGCGAGGTTAATTAAAGAGACTGTAGCTCTCTACTTCCACCAACGAGGTTGAATGCATGTGGTAGTTAAGGCACCCGTGCAAGGAGAACAGGCTGAAGGCATACCGGGAGGTTCTCGACATCACGACAACCAAAAGATGAACTGACCGAGCCAAGTTGTCAGCCATGAATTTTACATAACTCCTGCCAACTTGGTACGAACCTGGTAACCAGAAAATACCAGTCATTTGCACCTTATCGCCGAGAGCCCAATTCTCAAGATGGATATCATTAGTACTGGAATTTCGAGTTGTTTAATGCCTTATCCTGATGCTCAGGGATTAATAAGAATCAAAATTTTTGGAATTTTTAGATGAGCTTTACCAAAATGGTTAAGGTATTTGTATCAGATAAGGGTTAAACATCGTATTACGGATTGTTTAATTATGCCTGTACAAAATATGAAGACAATTTTTGCCAGAGTGAAGAATGAATATTATTATTAAGTTGATGAATATTATTATCAAGAATGCAGTTATCTGATAATGAACAGCATTTATCATGCAGCAACATGCATCAACAATCACTAGATTTTGTTCTTCTGGAATGATAGTATTCTTCCTGTTTGATGATGTTTCATTGTTCCTGAACCGAAACGTGCAACAACAATTACCTGTTGCACAGTGACATTCTTTAATGTCATCCCAGAAGAATGACATTGTCCATATTATTGCTTCATTGTTCTTAAAAAGAGACTGAGATAATCTTTGCCAAACTGATTGTACTGTTGCGACCATTATTGTAAAAAACACAATTATTTGCCAATGAAGGGATGATGATCCAACAATCATTTGTTGATGTACTCTCTAAATCTGAATTAGTAGAATCCACCATCTTTGGCTCAATTCTAGCTATAGAATCAGTAGTTTTGCCCCACATGTTCTCAAAATAACTAATTCAATCAGTTATTTTAAGACAAAACTACTAATTCTATAGCGAGAATTGAGCCAAAGATGACGGATTCTATTATACTAATTCAGATTTAAAGAGTATGGTATGACATTGCTCCTGAACCAAAACATTGAGATAATCTTTTGTAAAATAATTGTATATGTTGACGATTATTATAAAGAATTCAGGTTCACAACAACAATTATCAGTTGCTATTCTTCTGTAATGACAATGTTTATCCTTTTGCTTCATTATTCTTTCAAAGAGACTAAGACTGTTTAATTCGTTTCACATTCATAAGCGTGACATTTACATCAAGACGCTATACATCTATACTATACTGAGCCCTAGGAACTTTTTGAATAAAATTACAAATTACATCAGTGTATTATCTCCATGAAAATAAGTGGCACATTAAACCACAATGCAAAAAGGTAAAAGTCTAATAGTCACTCATAGAAATGTCCTCTTTCGACAAAATGATGTTTCTTGAAACATATGGAATTTCCTCTTAAATTTAAGGTTAAGAGGATGTTCATTTGCCTCAAAAAGAATCCTTTCGCAGAAATCATAAGCAAACATAGTCCTCTTGCGAGAAACTTCACCTAATCTTGAAGCAAATTCAAATTCACGTGGTTCAGGACAAAACACGCAAAAGGACGATACTTTTGTTTCAAGACAACTTTTTTCTCTGAGTGAGTACTTGTATATTAAGATTTTGTAAAACTAGTTAATTAAAATTCACAGCATTAACCGAGTTTCAACCAAGAAAAAAAATAAAAAGAAAAGGAAACTAGAAACTGACATTTTTATCTTTTAGTCTCAAGACTGTTCCCAAACGGGCAGAACCCCATATGTACAAGTCGCTCACGAATTCGACCACCCAGTTTGGCCCCAAGAGGAAAAAGTCCAGTGTCGGCAAGAAGTATTTGGACCGAAGGGAAAAGAAGAAGCTGCCTTTTTCTCTCGGGACTCTGACTCACGTTTGAAATCGGTGTCCACAGCCTGCGCGTGTGAAGCAGGTCGATAACAAGAAAACCTGGTTGCTCGCGGCTTATGCTGAACGGCGCGTTGCTCTCGCGGACGGAGGTGACTTTAAACGCGGGGCAATAAATTAACGGCGTTGGGTTACGCAAGGATCAAATGTCCCCTGGAGTATGCCGAGAGATTTATGAGTCTGCCTTCACTGGCGCAGCATGAAGAAACGAAACGGAACAGAACAGAACATACATACAACCGTCGCTTATTCTTATTATATAGGCTAGTTGCTCCGCTTCTCCGTCGACTTATCGCCGCAGGATACACAGGACTTTTCAGATTAACAGCTAGTTGGATGTTGTAACTCGCTAATAAGACGCGGCCAGCACTCACAGCCCAATTAAGCTAAGCTTGATGCGTGGGCACCTTAAGGCCAACCTTGAAACCTCTCGATTAGATACCACCGTCCCATTAATTTACAAACTCATTCCTTTGTCACTGATCACCACTTTCCTGCTTCTAATATTTCTTCTGATTCTTTTGATAATAAATCTTCAGATTCGTCTATCCAATATCATATACATCATCTAATTCCAATAGATCTGATTCTAAAGTGCCTCCTAATCTTTTCGTCTTCTCCCAAGAGTTCAAAGTCAAAACTTTTTGTGTCTTTCTTCAAGAGAGTTATACCACTTATGCTACTTCCTATCACGTGTAGCAAAGAGGATATATTTTTAGGACACGTGTCCCCTTCATTCACTTTTGGATTCACCACTCGTCACCCTCCGTCACGAACACGTTCCCAAAATTTATCATCGAATTGTTGGGCGACAAGCTTCCGTTACCAAGCTTATGTTAGATAAAAATGAGACATGATGAAAGGCAATAAAGAAAGGCTAAAATAGCATTCTATAAAGAAATCTGGTTGGGAAAATTGGCACTCGTTAAACAGTTTAAAGAAGGTACTACTGTTGTGTTAATATCGTAGATGAAGACATTAACTCGTATAACCATAAATTCAAGTTGAATAATTTGGCTACACATATAGTGGACACAAAAGATGTTGCCTGTTGCTTCAGCATTCAAGCGGAAACACCTGGCTAAAATGTATCAATCTTCCTTTTTGTATAATAGGTGAACTGATGATGACATCAATTGCTGAATCTTGATAATTATAATGTAGCAATTGTAATATAACAATTGTAGTTGACAGTTGTAATATAACAATTATAGTTGACAATTGTCATATAAGAATCGTATAAGCTATTAAATATAATAATCAATTAAGTATATAAATTTCTCATCTAGCTATGTTCTAACGATAAGAGAAATGGGTTGGTGGTAAATCTGGACCAGCTATGGATAAGAGAATTGTAGAACAAGAGAAAGGGAGTGGCTCTTTTCCATGTCCACGTCTATGAAACAAAGGACCCGAACCAGAGACGATTCTTGGTTTTCTTGGAGTAGACTCTGATCTTTGAGAAATCCCTCATGACACCCCATATCCTACAACCCGTATCGCATGGTGGCCGACATGGTATGGCGGCCCTCAGAAGCAAACGGACCCGGGTTTCTGTGGATCATCCATCATCGTCATTCGTCCCTCCTCCTCCTCCTCCTACTTCTACTTCTGGCGAGTTCTCTCGCCTCATTTTCTCCTCGTTCCTCCCTCTCGCTCCTCGTCTCCAGCATCAGCATCCCTTTTTGAATATCTCCGACGCCGCCATCATTGCGGCACGGTATCTCGCGCCCAGAATTACCAACGGGATTATAACGAGACCCGTGTATGATTTTTTGACTCGAAAATCCTGATACCCATGATTTCTGAGGTCAGGTGGGCTCCCCCTTTGTGTTTGCCACATGGCCACTCCAAACGTCATCCGGCCTTTTGTGAAAACGAGAAACTAAAAGCAGGACTCTTTCTTCCTCTTTTATGAATTCCTGTTTATTTATATAAAATTATTTTTTGATATAAATTACTTAATCTTTCGTGAAAAATTATATTTCGACAAGTGTATAAACTTGCTTTAACGGAAGCTTCATTCCACTCTATAGAGTATATTTATTTATGAAGGCAGACTTGATGTCATAAATCTTACCCTGAAAGATTGCAATTACCTGGCGCATATTAAAAGCCCCGTTGCTACCAATCACATTTTTCTTATTTGTAAACAATACTTCATTCCTACAGCACAGAAATGACAGTTGAGGTGGGTAATGTGTATTGTTATTAGATTTAATTAACGCAATAAATATAAGATTGATACTTAAGAGTTTAGGTGTTAATGAAATTCGATTTCACTTTCTCATAAAAAGGAATATAAGTTTACCAATCTCAAGATTATGATTATGTTGTAAATTATGTTATGAAGAATAAAAATGCGAGAAAAGGGGTTAAATTCGTTCTCACACAAATGTCAAACACAATCCATGACGTAATGCCTTTTGACGAATCGACTATTACTTCGAACTTGACCGTTTCAATTTACGAGTTGTATAGAATAATGAATTTGCTCTCATAAAACATAAAGTCCACAACCACAAGGGGCGATATTTATAACAAGTTTCTTTCACTATCTCTAACGATTTAGAAGTTTTCATGCGTTGATCAATAAATTATTTATCATAGGTATCAATTTCGGCTTGTAATTCTAGAAATATATAGTCAATAATTGTACATATTTAATTGTACAATTTTAATTATACATATTTAATTGTACAATTTTAATTGTACATATTTAATTGTAAAATTTTAAATGCACATATTTAATTGTACAATTTTAATTGCACATATTTAAATGTACAATTTTAATTGTACAATTTCATTTCTGTTCATAATACAACACAAAGAATGTCAACAAAAGCTTTTTAGGACCTGTCTTTTTATTTTAAACAAATTCGTAAATATTTCATAAGTCAGGAATTAAAAATATAAAAACATTCTCAAAATTTAACGGATCTTTTCTCTTTCTAAAATTGCGTCTATTTGCAAGGTGTCACACCAAAAGTATCTAACTCTAGAAAATAACATTTTTAAAGGTAAATAAAAAACATTCTCCAACATCCAATTTTGAATTTAGAAAAAAATGCACTTTCGAGATTTTTTGGAGCTTAATTGACCCATACAAAGATTGATTTGAAAAAGTCAATTCGATTCGAGAAAAATGGGCCAATGTTGGAAAAATTTCGTAACAACTCAAACTTCATCACTTTTTTTCGCTTCCACGTTTTTAAGCTCTGTGCTCAAGAAATAATTTTTTATATACTGGTCTTAGGTAATGTCAATAAAAATATATCCTGCGAATTAAAAAAGTGTTTATAGTTTAGGAAGGAACTAATCTCTTTGGAAAAGGCGCTTCTTACGATTATTATGATATAGAATTTCATTTATAGGTAAGTTAATTAGGTAAATTAATAGGTAAATTAATTTCATTATAAAACTGTTTCAAAAAGGTCATAAAATAACTTTTTAATGCTGATACAGCTTATAAGTGCAGTAAATAAACATATATTTTAACTTTCAACAATTGTGAATTTTTGCAGTTAAGCAAAAACAGTTGTAATTGAGAATTTCTTTCTGAAAAAAGAATAGGATCACAGTAAAAAAGAAACCGTAATATCTGCTGAAATTTTGACAAAATTCAAGGTGTGATCAAAGTAAGTGCGTTAGAAAAGGAAAGACTTTTATACATGGGACAACTGAATTTAAGGAAAAATATTGCATAAAGTGTGATCAATTTAAACAAAAATTTTTACTATGATTTTTCTTCTTTGGAACGTTTTTATGCTTGCCAAATTTTTCTGAAAATTTTTTGATTAAAATTGTAAAAGATGTTTAAAAAATAGTAGTTACCCAAACGTGCCAAAAATGGAACATTGGACCCTAAGGGGTTGAGTGATGGTTCCGTCAACCTGAATTACTTTTATGGTAACAATTTAAATTCTTTCCATTTAAATTGAAAAAATTAAATCTTTTAACTTTCAATTCTTTTTGCTTTAGACAAACATTCAACCACATTATTATCTATCTTAAATTTAGAGAATTTCTACGAAAAAAATGGTTTTTGAAAATTTTAGGAATTAGTTAGTTATGGCACCCTTCATATAGTTTTTGAAGAGAATACCGATCTGTCATTGGGTCTCTTTTATAAATGCTGAGGAATTTTCTAAGCTTAGAACATGTCCAGGGAATCCCGACATTTTCAGCGATAAGTGCCTGAGCACATGCAACTATAAAATTGAGTCATGCATAATTCATAAGCTTACTTATAGCGTTATTTTACAACGCATTCGCGTATGGTTTACAAGGATAAAAGGGGGAGGATTTGAGATCACGCACACCTCAATTTAACATCCACGTGTCGACATCTGTGAGCAGATTCTGGGACTTACTCACCGGTAGCGGACCGCTTATCGGGCAATCGGACTAAAACCTGCTTCTGAGCTTAACCGAGAGATGGGACGACCTCACTCTATCGATACAGGTTTCTTACCTCACTGCCATTAAACCACTTCAAAAAAAAATAGACTGACTAAAAGTAAATTCTTTATATAATCTAATTTTTAATTTATTCGTATCTTCTTCTTGATAATAACCGGCTTCATTTTTCTTTATATCAAATTATTTTTAAAAAACTATAATACACTGGTTCACTTTTAAATACCGAAATTAAATATATATTTCTTAAAAACACTCAGAAAAAAATATAGTTAATTTAACAAAAAATGTTAGTTCAAACAACCAAATATTTTCTTGATTCAAGCAAATCTTTAGTTGAATATACCAAATTATTTATTTTTGGTTAAATTAACCAAAACTTTTGGCTAGGTCAACCAGAATTTTATACAAGCAAATTCTTTAGTTGAACTTTAATTAGTTCAAGCAAATATTTACCTGAGTAAAAAAGTTGCACTAAATACTGAAAGGATGTGCATGATGAAACAACCACAGTTACAAATCTATTTTCATTGACCCTGAATAAATAATTTTTATTATTATTCTTGTATCACTTGAGCAGGAAGGAAATACATTTTCGCGAAACGCGTCCGGATGGTGAACGATGAGAGACTGAAGGGCCGAAAGAGTAAGTGCAGAGAATTTTGCGACGAGAGGTAATCCCGCCCTCCAGAGGTTAAGCAATATAGAGACAGCATATTTCTTGGGATTTGGGCAATATAGGCCCAGGGGGTGACAGAATAAGAGCAGTACCAGTGGGGGGCAACAACCTGTACTCTTGCCTTTTGCCTAGCCTAAAAGCCCAATACCTTCCTACATAAGAGTTACGACCCTGCCTATTATCACTTCGTTATGGCCGTCATAAATCCTCGCCTGGTTACCCGTTCTACAATCGTTGCACCTCTTTAAACTTGCGATCAACTCGAGAAACTTTTACAAACTTCTTCACTTACTCACTCTTCATTTAAAACTTTTTCAGCCCTCTGGAGTATTTCAATATTAAAAAGTATCATTTAAAACGCTCAGCAAATTATTTTTTTTAACAATTATTTCTGAGACATTTTTGCAACAAAAGTAAGATTAGATCTTCCGAACTCTAAGGTTTTTGTATACTAAGTACCAGGGATGGGATTTACCGGAGTAGAATGATTATTTGCTGAAATATCTCGATCTAGAATCTAACAATAAACTATAACCGATCGGTTTTGCCCTCTTCGAATTTTTTGGGGAAAATTATAAAGTTTTCTATAAAAAGATTCAAAATCCTAATAATGTAAATATTGAAAAGAAAGTAGCATTTATCTAAGAATAATATTAAAGCCGATAGCATAAGTACTAAAATTAAAAATAACTTTTATCCCTTTTGCAATCTAAAAATTCTTGTGAAACTAAATCATTTCGGAACGCATAATTTACGCAACCTGCAGAAATTTAAAGTGAAAAGGAGGAAGAAGTGATGTCAAGAGGACACGAGTCGACAGGAGAATAAAAGTTGACAAGACGACTTAGTTTGTATAGTATAGTTCTGCAGGCAATGAGCGACGTAACTTTTATGGGGCCGGTCTATGCGTGGTGAAACTGCTGGGATAAATGGCTAAAAGGTCAGTGCAATAAATAACTCAGTTTTCTGGTATACCTAGAAAACTGGCAACATTATGCTTACCCCGATTCGCAACCGTACAAATCTGGTCCAGTTTTACGCGTTGTTGCATAAATCTGAAAGCAAGCCGCATGGCTACCTGATTTACCTGGGATGGTTTCTAAAGTAAGAAGCCTTCTACAATACCTTGAACGCATTTTTCAAAACCGAGTCACGTCTCTCGAATAAGAGTCTTTTGTATTTTGCGACAAGACTGCGTCGTTCAGAAATTGGCCAAAAATTATAACCTTACGAAAAGGAGAGCGAGATTTGAGTAATTTGAGTAAAGTGGTTTATTATTCAGTGAGCTCATGTGAATTGGACCAGAGTGAGATAAGATTCTTTTGAAAGTAATCTTGTAAGATTAACGTACATTAACGTTGATTCTAACATTCAGTCTACTCAACATTCTTTGTAAGTTATCCTCTGATTCTGCAGTGACAACCTTATCATCTGCAAACGTTAGCCCACACACTTAAACTGTTCCGAGATCAACACCCTTTTATTCTAAAAGAGCCATTCTTAAACATTTCCTTTCCATTCTTTAATTTTTTAATAATGAGTTTAATACGAAATATATAGTAATTCCTATTTCGTCGCTTTCATCAGAAGCTCCTACTATATGTTCTTCTATATGTCACCGCCGTTATGTTCCGCAACTTCGCATCCATTTAGCTTCTTGAAGTGGTTATTCATACAACCTTTAAACTTATTATATCCATATTATATCCATAAGCTTGTCCATTTAACCTTGTCACCATCAGTGTTTTTAATTCCAATTAACTGAGTACTTATTCCTTTCCTAGTCTTCTTAACAAACTTCCAAACTGATTACAAATTATTCTGAAGAAACCCTATTATGTATAAACAGGATCTCCAGATACTGGATTTTGGAATTAATCGCATTGAGATTAATCTGAAAAGAAATCCCAATGCAAGTGACGAAAATTCTTTTTAGAATCTTATTCGATCCTTTTCATTAGGGACCAAGACTCTACTGCCATCCTGGCGAATAAACACGATATCTACAGTGTGCAGTAAGGCCTATTTTCCTGAACGCTCCAACGTGCCAATAGCCCTTACGGCAAACTGCAGATGTCATGTTTCTTCATCAGGACGGCAGCCTAGGGATTGGACCAATTCCTGATCTATTCGAAGGGATTGGGATTGAATCCTAAAATCCTTAACAGATACCAACAGATCAGGAACCAATTCCAGAGGTGTTACTACACGGAGAAAATTTCTTGGGCAAATTTTGCCAAACTTTTTGGCAGTGCTCGGATATGTGACCACTTTTGGCAACTGGTTTTTCAAATATTCATACAAAATAGTTTCACAAACATTTAGCCACAGTTAGACATGAAGTACTACAAAAATCGGCTCTTTTTACCAAACTGTTCAGGGATGTTTAGGGCGCTCGAGCCGATCTATATATAGAACGTATCTTATAAATGATAAGAGATACGAAAAAAACGGACAACAGACTTTAATGCACCATCAAAGGAATATTATAATAAACAGTAATGATAACCAATATAACATATAAATAACTAAAAATAAATCAATAATAAATTCTAAATGGAATAAGCGGATTAGTGAGCTCGGTTTTGAGGGCTCCCAGTTGCCAAACTGTTTGGTAAAGTTTGCTCCCTATTATGTATTCTTTTACCAAACTGTTCGGCAAACTCAAGACTCGTTTCGGGAGTCTAATTTTTGCTGTACAGTTTGGTAATTGTTGCATTATTCTAATGCTTTTTCCCCTTATTTTTTCGGCAAAATATATCAAAATAATACATGCAAAATACGTCAAAAATTTGGACAAACTTCGCCAAAAAAGGTCACATATCCGAGCACAGTCAAAAAGTTTGGGAAAATTTACCCAAGAAATTTTCTTCGTGTATGTGTTGGAGATTTGAGGATTCAGTCCCCATATGAAGTTTTGGTCTTCAATAATTCAATCCAAGCCTTCAGTTTTAAATTTTTCATCAATAGATCCATAGAGTTTTCATCATAGATGTGAAAATTGTTGATGCGAAAAGTTCAATTGTTGATTATAATACTGGAATTATTTGTCAATTACGTTTTAAATATTTCGTGTTTCATATTTTTAAAAAATATTTAAGATTTATCCCAAAATCGATGTTTTAAGGGTGTTAAACACGCATTTAAATTTTTTTGTTCATTATATCAAAAAGGCCGTAGCAGGGTAAGCATGCTCTGGGTGCCCCAGCTCAGATATGATCGAGATTTTTACCATTAGTTGGCAGTGATATCAGATTAAATTTTCCAAAAAATTAAATTAAAAAAATATTTTATAGAAATTATGGCAGTGAGAAAAAAAATCAAAAAACTTTTTTTTTTGAGAACGGGTGAATCGATTTCGATGAAAAAAATACTGTTTAAAAAAATTAACGTTATGAAGACCGATAGGACAACTTTCCTCAAAAATAAAAAAAAATTTGTGGCCACTTAAACATCCAGAAATTTTTTTTATTTTCAAGAAATTTTTTAGGTGTTTTTTTCCATCTGAACAATCACTATATTTTCATGAAAATATCATCTAGCTGTCTACTTTAACACGATTTTTTTATAAATTTTTTAAAACGTACTTGAGTCCAAAAATTTTTTGGGCTATTTTATTGTATTTGTATTTATTTCTAGAAAGTCCCTAGGGCTAATTAGCCCTCTAAGGAACAGAGTATACATAATAAAATATATAATTACAAGCATTGATCGATGAATGTTTTTTTAAATTTAAATTAAAAATTTTTTTTTTAACTTTTCAGGAAAGTAATCCTATCGGTCTGCACATCGTGTATGTTTTTCAACAAAATCGGCTCAGCCGTTTTCGAGAAAAAAACAGTTTTTGATTTTTATTTCTCCCTCCACAACTCCTATAAAAACGCGTTTTCGAGGTTAATATTTCAGGGTTTTTCATGTCGCATGGGTACCAACTTAAGATATCAATTTAGTCGTGATATGTGCGACAAGAGCATTTCTTGTTATTGACTCTTAACATGATACACGAAAAAGTGGTTTTTGTTAGCAGGATAAACGTCAATAAATTTTCGTCGCACGCATCAGGCCTAAATTTTTATCATTGTCTGGTTCTCATGTGATATGAAAATCTGTGAAACATAAACCTCGAAAACGCGTTTCTATAGGAGTTATGGAGGAGGAAAGAAAAATCAAAAACTTTTTTCTCGAAAACAGCTGAACCGATTTTGTTGAAAAAAATGCACGAAGTGTAGACCAATAGGACGACTTTCCTAAAAAAGTAAAACAAAATGTAACCACTAAAACAGCCCAAAAAAAATTATTAAAATTTTCAAAAGTTTTTTTGACTATTAAAAATTGTTTGACTCAAAAAAATTCAGAAAAAATATGCATTAAAGTAGACAACTAGACGATATTTATGTGACAATATGGTGATTGTTCAGATGGAAACAATCACCTAAAAAAATTTTTTTAAATTAAAAAAAATTCTGGTTGTTTTAATGGTCAGAAAATTATTTTAATTTTTTAGGACATTTTTTAGTCCTATCAGCATTCATAATGTGCATTTTTTCATCGAAATCGGTTCAACCATTCTCGAGAAAAAAAAGTTTTTCGATTTCTTTCTCACCCCTATAATTTCCATAACAAATTTTTTTCAAATTTAATATTTTGGGATATTTAATCTCACATCACTGCTAACTTATGGTAAAAAGCTCGATCTGATCCAAAAGGGGGCATCCAGACCATGCTTACCCATGCTACGGCTTTTGGGAGTATTTGCACACCTCTGTGAAGAAATATTACCTTTAGTTTTAATGAAAAATTTAAAACTGTAGAAAATAAAAATTATTATACCTGAAAGGTCACGTTTCTGACCAAAAAACAACTTTAGCGACCTCTAAACAATTTTTCAAAAATCTGAAAAAAATACAAAATCACATTTCTTCCATATCGGATGGTAATGATGGAAACTTTTCCAAAAAAAGTGAACACGTATTTTTTTTCTTCATAAAGTTAATATTAATATGCGCCACTGGGTCCTTGAAGTTTCCCATAAGATTAACATGGGGAAAAAGACAAATGTTTGTAAATCCTTTTTAAAACGAGAAAATGATTAATTAACCACAGGAACTAACTTATATCAGCTGATGGAAACTCTTTAAGGAATATGAATCCATCATTAATTTTTCATTTCAACTCTCCTAAACTCCTTTTACGGTGCCCCAAAAAGCACCCCCATAGCATAGTAATCATAGTTTGACGGAATATTGACATTGATTATCACTTTTCCCGATTTTTTTACAGATCCACATTAGTAGATAAATCTTAATATTTTATTTTCTTTTTAAATAATTTTTTATTGTTTAAACAATTTTTAATTGTTTAAATAATTTATTCTTTTACAAATATTGTGAATTGATGGTGTTTTCTCAATGCTACAAGCTAATTAATTACCATAAGGAGTCAACGTACCCATTTCAGTTGTTTTATAATTGTTTAGACAATGTTTAATTGTTTAAATGTAACTTTTACCGGAATCTGATAGAGAATCATAGTTTTTTGTAAATAATTCAACAAGTTTCATAACTTTATTGTAATTAAAACTGTTTTCAACTTCTTGTGAATTGTTTAAACAATTTTTGTTTATTTAAATAATTTATTCTCAAAATATCGTGAATTAATGGTATTTTTATAATACCACATAAAAAATCAATATGAAAGGTCGGCGAATTAGTTTCAGTTACATTCATTGTTTAAACAATTGATAAATAACTGAAAATAATTCGCCGACCTTTTATATTGATTTCTTAGGTGGTAGAGTTTGTAAAAAAACCATTAATTCACCATATTTCGAGAAAAAAATTATTTAAATGAATAAAAATTGCCTAACCAATCCACAGTTAGTTGAAAAAAGTTTTAATTACAATAAACTTATGAAAATTGTTGAATTTTTTACGAAAAACTATGATTTTCTATCGGATTCAGGTAAAGTTACATTTAAACAATCATTTTTCATGCGCAGAGCATTTTTCAAACGCATATTATTCTATGTAAACTAAACTAAATTAACTTTACGTTTAGTAGTTTAGAAATGTATTTTAATAAGTTTTATGACATATTAATAATCATTAATAATCATTTTCTAGATAATTATTATTTTAGTTCGCCTTTCTCAAATAGAAAACTTTATTTCAATGGATCTTCCAGGAGCCATCGCCAAATTCAACCAAATTAATTTTAAAATGTAGTTTTTTTATTGTACTTTTTTACCCTCGAAGGAAAAAATGGACAGGACCGTCATTGCTGAAATATTAAATAAAATAATTTTTTTATTTAAAAAATAATTAAATAGAACTATGAACATCGGTTGTTTCTATTTAACGTCACTACGCGTCAAGTGTTTTCACTTTTCAACTTTTTTCAAAAACAGATAGAGTCCCTGTCGCTAGAGTAGAGAATATATTTTCTCGAAATATTTTTGAATTTTTGTCTACTCTTTTTTACACTACTAGATTTTAAATAAACACTACAAATACTAATCTATTCATTATAATGCCAATACAAATATCAGATTATAATGAATTAATAAGTATATTGTAGTGTTTATTTAAAATCTAGGAGTGTGAAAGAGAGTAGGCGAAAATTCAAAAATATTTCGAGAAAATATATCCTCTACTCTAGCGGCAGGGACTCTTT
>JBAGKK010000501.1:1960759-1974217 GCA_037177015.1 Euceroptres primus | reverse complement strand
CCCCCCCCAAATTTTACACAAATCTAATACCTTCTCATATGATGAGAATGTAAAATTCAGAGAGAATCTTCTGAATCCCGTTATGCACCAAACGCGAATTGGTGTTCAACGCTAATTCTTCGCAATTCGACGAGCGCAATTGAAATTCTCAATCTCTATTCGTGAGAATTCGAAACAGGAGCCGAACTCGGTCAATTTTTTTGAATCCGTGAACTCGAATTCGCCTGAATGACTGTTTATTTCACTTTAATTCAGCTTAACCAAGTATAATTTGAATTCTTTTTAATTCCGAAATAAGAAATGGAATAAATCCGAGCTTTTTACGTGCAATCCGAAAGAAGATTGAATTCTTTTAAAATCTGCTAAGCAAAATTGACCTTAATTCGAGTATATTCAAATCTATTCCTATAATTTCGTTACAGAATTTCACTTCGAAAAAGTTAATTTTTAAAAATTTTAGTTTATAATACTTATTAAAGTACTTAGAGACGTTTATAATATCAATTTGACGAACGTAGAACTTAAAAATTTTTAAGTCCAAAAAATTTGCAAAGTCCAAGTCCCAGGACGTAAGTTTAGGCCATCGCACGACAAAGTCCTTTCCCTATCCTTCTATATCGCAACGCTTTTTTTCTTTCTTGGTTCATTTCCGCTGTTTCCGCGTGTTTCGGAACTTTAACCTTTAACGAATAATTGTAGCACACATACTAAAAATTCGTTTAATGTTTAATCTCTTAATCAAATGTGTAAATAATTAAGATAAAGGATGTGAAAAATAAGCCGCAATTTTATAAACGTGCATATTCCGATGGATATAAACGGAAAGTTTCATGCAATCAAAATCAGTTCAAAGGTTACGTTTCTCTCGCTTGACATAAAGAAGTATTTAGTTTTTTTTTTAATCTAAAAACTTATAGACAGAGTGTTCAACATTATTTTATCCAATTTTTTTATGTTAATTTTCGTTCTTCATCAGGTCTTTATGCTCTGCTTACCAAATATGATATACGTTTTGCGAAGCAAATAAAGAAATCCCACTCAATTATTATTACCATAAATTTTTTATATGCTACTTTTTACTTAGATCCGAATTCGAACCTCTCTTTCCTAATCCTTTTCAATTCGTATCGACCAAGCGAATTGGTCACGTGCGATCTGAATTCGTGCTAATTCTATTGAATTTTAATCCTCGGATCGAATAACGGCATTCAAATGAATTCAGAATGTCTATTCTTCTCAATTCTTTTGAATACATTTTTTTCCTGGATTATTTGTTTCTTTCTGAAATATACCTCACCTTTGTTAATTTGTGATAACATGAGGGCCTTAACCTCTTTATTTTAGTGTGTTAAAGTGTTATACACATGTTTAGAGTAATTAATTTTCTTTTTACGTTTTTGTTCTTATTGTTTATATACATATATGTGTGTGTGTGTGTCTGTGTTTTACAGAAATAAATGTGTTTTGACTGAAGATGATCCACATTGGGACCGAAACGTATCAAGTTTAAAATTTCGTATTTTTATTATTCATTTGACCTTGCCACGAAGACTTCTTGATATAACATTATAACAAGGTCGAGTCTGAAAATACGTTGTAATATTAACTTTTTGGAAAAAACGTGTTTACTTTTTTTGGGAACCTTACAAGAAATCGAGCAATGATGCCCTCCAGTCCAAATTTTTTTTTAACACTCTAGTGGACATAGACAATGTCTTGTGCACGGTCTAAGTCCACATCTTGCATGGCGGTCACCAGATAAAGAAAAAAAACGAAACTCACCAAACTGACTCCTCATCCAAGGATACAACGGACTCGGGAGGTTGGCAGTGGCCGCCCCTTGAGGAGTGCCCTGTTGCTGCCCCCCAAGGGGCGACGCGACAACTCCCTGATGCTGTTGCGCCTGCGATTGCTGCTGTGGATGCATGGCAGCCGTTGGTGCTTGACTCGCGGCTTGTTGCTGTTGCTGCTGGTACATCAAGTGCTGCTGTTGTTGCATATGAGGATGTTGCTGCTGAGGCTGTTGGTGTTGTGTCGGCTGGGTCTGCATGTGCGGATGTTGGGTGTGCATCTGATGATGAATTTGGGAGTCGACGAGGGGCGGACTATCGGGGCCGTCGAGGACGCTGCCCTGGTGGTCCACCGCAGCCGCCTGGAGCTTGCAGCTCGCATAGACAATGGGTGTCGAGGGATGTCCATTGGGTGTTGGTGTGTGGCCCATGTGGCCCATTCCTGAACTCGGAGACGTCGACCTGTACCCCGCCATTCCGTCCATGCTGCCGTGATCTTGCTGCTGCTGCTGATAGTAAGCTGCGTTTCTAATGTCCATTCTGTCGTAGGGTGGAAACCTGGGATAGGGTATGCCCTGCTGTCCTCCTGCGGTTCCATAATGATGGGCTGGGACACCCTGTCTGAGCAGGCTGGGATCGCAGGGATCCGAGCCCTGCTGGGGCTGCTGTGGCACAGACTGGCTCTGCTGGGGCACCTGAACGGCAGCCCCGTAGTGCTGCTGGTGCTGATGGGGATGGTCCACCCCGCCATTTCGCAGGTCCGGGATATAGGAATTGGCGAAATACGAACTCATGCTACTGTACTGTCACTGCTAGCACACCTCTGCTCTCCTCCGCACTTGCTGGTGTCTTCTTTTGTACTCTGTCTGCAAACACTGACCACTGAACCTATATATCACCACTATCTAGCTCACTGATGCTTAAACTGCTGCTTCAGCACTTTGCTTCTGCACTTTTGCTTTCTGCACCCACGATATTACTACCTATCACACTGTTACGCGGGATCACTTAATCATTGGAGATTTGAATTATCACACTGGTTCACCACTAAGGAGAACTGGAGCACTACAGAACCGTAAGTTACCAAGGGGACTTTCGCGAACACCAGGGGATTGGTAGTCAGAGTTCCTCTTCTCCCTCGGTGCGGTACCCTCGTTCAAAGTGACGAGCCGCTCTGGACGGCTTTTGCTCTTCTGTCCAGCTCGCTGACGACGCTAGGCCGCACCTGCAACATCGTACAAGATCTTTTTTAGATGGGATGAATAATACTTTGATTAGATTGGTAATAGTAAGACTCATGACTAATTTGATGGAAAAAAGCGCAAAATTGTTGGCGCAAAATGCAAAGTTTGCAGATCTTTGCCTGGTGAACCGAGGGACTGGAAAGATCTGAGTGACAGATGCCGAGGTACACACGTGCTCGTCACGGTGACGGCCATCGCCCAGACAGTGATGCGTAAGTGTCTTCTGTGTGGGCGGGATAAAAAGATACTTTGGTTTTAACAAGGGGGTAATCCACGTCATTAGAAGTTCATCATGGCTACTGTCACGCGTAGCTTTTCCGTCGCTTCGGGGTTTTGCGGATATCAGGAAGTAGAGAATCTTCCGGGTTTAGGATTCTTGGGGGAGAAACAAGTTGTTTTTTTGTATTCGAGGAAATAAAAATGATGAAGAGAAAATGCTGTTTTTCTAACTTCCTGTGATGAGCTTACAAATGAGATCGACTGGTAAAAATAAAAGAGGACTTAGGCAAAAAATTGAAGCGACGAGGAGTCATCTTCTGAATCAGAAATATCAGAATGTCGTGCTGATGTAGATTGGTGTAGATTATTGTTATGTTTCTAAAATTAACAAAAACACTTATAAATGCAAAAAATAAAAATTAACAAATATTTGAAGTCAAAAATCTTTATCTGGAGATAATTATAAACATGTTATCAATTTATATCAATTAAATTCCGCACCCATTGTTTTTTTTAAATGGCCTTAAAGAGCCTGTTATGATTGATAAAATTATGATACAAATTTATTAAAATTTAGAATTTTTTAGTTTACTAGGGTAAGAGTACCAACTCTGGGCACCATAGCCCAATTATTGGCATACTAAAAACTGAAGTAAATTTATTTAATTTTGGATAAATATTTGATATATGCATTATAGGTAAAATAATGGTAGAATTAAATTAATTAAATAAAAAAAACCCTAAAAATTGGTATTATCTAATAAATTTTAGAGTGGTGCCAATAAATGGGGGAGGGGGGGGGTGAGAACAATTGGTGCTCTTCCTCTATTTGTTATATTAAGTTACTTTTTCATTATCAATATTCTATATCAATCTTTTTTTAGTAAAGAAGGATGTACTTCAGTAAAATCTACAAATATACAGAAAATTTCCTTCAATATAATCAAAATTGCAAAAAAATAAGAAAAAACGATTTTTTAGAAAAATATTTTTAAAAATAAAAAAGTGTTTCTCCTTATCTGATCCGGCTCAAAGCTTCATGAATTTTCGGCATCATCTGCAACTGTAATTCCTCCACATATTTTTAACCCAGTTCAATGAAAAAATTTTGTTCAAAAAAAGTTAATTCAAATCCTAATTGCTATTAAAAATCTAGGGATCACTTATATAATGCCCGATTTTTTTCTGAGAAGTTCTAGTTAATGTTGAAGATAAATATTTATTTTTCATGTAAATTATTTGAAAATAAATTCAAAAATTGAGTTTGTGTTCAAAACTCTTTTTACGTGTTTTTTATTTGCAAATTAATTAATCGGTGGTCGATATTTTCTTTCTTAGTCACGAAATTAATTATCTAAATGTTGTTTCAAATATTGAATTTACAAAAACCTTTGAAATATTGTTTCTCAAATTTAAAACATTAATTGACTTATATGGAAAAGTACTTGCTCTCTAAGTGGAAATATAATTAATTTTTAGAAATTGTTACACTTAAATTTCTGGTCCTCTGTGGACAAAAATACGAACACGAAGGCAAGCAGGTCAAAAAGGGCCACTAGCTCGTCGATAAACGAAATAAACTCTCGAACCTTCTATACCGACTGACAACATCAAGCAAAAGAATCGTGAAGATGATTCCAGTTTCACTTCTAGACTCTGTAGATTTCGCTCGGTACCGTAGATTTTGATTTTAGATTATCAATTGTAAATTTAGTAAATAAAAATTAAATCTGCTTTTCAGCTTGTATCAATTGAAAACCGCTATTGAATTCTGCATTTATTTTTCAGGATAGGAAAATTATGTTTACATTAAAGCAAAAATATAATATTTTTAATTAATATTGTAAATAATATTAATATTCCTAAATGAATAAAATCTAATATTAATGGCAATTGGATGTGCCTATAATAAGAAGTGTGACCTATACTTTGCAAGTAAATTGCTACCTATTCTGCTTTGAAAATATTATCGCTGATTGAGAAAAGGTTAACCGCCTTGATCAGTAATAAAACGATCATGGTTCTTGATTGCCGATATTTAATATAGGTCTATTAAGGCTCATGAAGAAAATTATTTTATATATTAATTATAGGTTTCCAGAGTCAAGTGGAACCTTGATGAATCTATACTTGTAATTTAATTTTGAGTCTGAAATCTACTTTCGAAAAATTAAAATATTTCATTAGGAACAAACAATATAATTTCGAATTTAAAAGCGCTCGAATTTCAAAGAATTGAAATTTAAAATAAGTTTCCAAATTTAAAAGTATTTAAATTAAAAAGCAGTATAATTTAAAAGTATTTTTTTAACCGAATTTGAAAGATTCTTAAATTTTAAAGCGCCTGAATTTCAAGACACCCGAATTTAAAAACAATCGAATATAAAAGTGCTCAACGTTGAAAACGCACCAATTTAAAAAAAAAAAAAACGTCACCTTAATAATGATGATGAAATGGTTATTTTAATTTTAACTTCTGTATGAAGGGTTCATTATTTATGCAATACTTATGCACTTTGTATGCAACCTTGTGTAATCTTGAGCAATTACTTATGCACTTTATATGCAATCTTGTGCAATATTGAGCAATCGTATGCAATATCTTGTCATCCCATGCACTCTTGAAATCTCTATACAATCTCTATATAATCCCATGCACTCTTGCAATCTCTATGCATTTTCCGTGCAATGAAATGCAATCTCTGTGACTCTATGCAATCTAATGCAATCCCAAGCACTCTTGCAATCTGTATGCAACCCTACTCAATTCCGTGCAATTTTTATGCAGTCTCATGCAATTTCGTGCAATCCGACACAATTTCATGCAATCTTATACAATCTTACAATTTCTATGCTATTTCAGGCAATCCAATGCAATTCCATGCAATCTCTGTGCAATCTCTACGAAATTCCATGCAACCTCTATACAATTCCACGAAATCCAGTGCAATTCAATGCAATTTCTATGCAATTTCTATGCAATTTTTATGCAATCACATGCAATCTCTGTGTCATCTCTATGTAATTCCATGCAATTTCACGCAATCAAGTGCAATCCCATGCAATCTCTATGCAATCTCGTGCGATCTCATGCAACCTCTGTGCAATTCCACGCAATCCAGTGCAATCTCATGCAATTTCGATGCAATAACATGCAATCTCTGTGCCATCTCTATGCAATTCTATGCAATCTCGAGCAATCGCATGCAATCTCTATGCAATTCCACGCAATCCAGTACAGTGCCATGCAATATCGCGCAACTTTATGCAATATTTTGCAATCTTTAGCCATTTTTTCCTATCTTTAGTAATCTTTTGCTATCTTTAGCAATCTTGCAATATCTTGGAATCTAGCGTTCACCAAAAATCCAAGCAATTAGCCCCTCGCTCCTGTTCAAAACTTCTCTTTATTTATAATATTTTTGTAGAAAAACATTTTTTGAAAAATATTGAAAACGAAGGATTTAAAAACAGTTTCAATTGCATCCCCTTAATTGGTGAGCCCCTAACTGCTGGTGACGTGCACCTCGGCTTTCGAAAACAAAAGTGCGATGTAGATATCCCTGCGAATAGAATAAACGCGTGGCGGTATTCGTATATATATATATTGAGTGAGCTAGCGACAGTGGGTTGGGGTTTTGGGGGCAGGGGGGAGGTTATAGGTGAGAGGAGTCAGGGGAAAGGGTAGCCGGAGGTTGGGGATGGACCCATGGGAGTTTGCTGTACACGAGAACGGTCTCGGGTCGGACGCGGGACGATCGCGATTAACATTCCGGCCGCTAGCTCGCTGTTCGCGCGGCGCTTTCATTAATTCCAGCGTATTGATTCCCTGGATTGATGAATGGCCGCCGATAGCGATTCTATGCCGTCCTTCGTCCCACGTATAAATTCTCCCTCCCTGAATTTGAACTCAATTCTATTCTGACTTTACTTTCAGATATTTTCTCCTCAAATAGTTTCTTCTTTGAAAAAAAAAATTATGCGTTAACGAACTTTGACCCAGGTACTTAACATGCCCCATGCTCATGTTGAAAATGAAATAAACTGAAATACAGATTTTTCAATTTTTAATGAATTTTTTCGACTTTTTTCAGTTTTTCTGAGATTATCGCGAAAATGGTCATAGATATTGTAAAAACAAGTAGGTTTTTGGAATCTGCATTGAAAAATGCATCGAAATCATGTGCCACTTGTCAACAAAATTTTCATTTTCATCCTATCAAACAAATTTTGAATATTTTTTGTTTAAAATTTGAGTTGCAAATATCTTGTAAACTTAATCTGATAAAAGAAAATGGTTAGAAAATTGGTGTTCAGCGCAGAAAAATGCTTTAAAAATGATATGTCGTATACAAAAAGAGCATAGGTCACTTTTGTTTGTCCCTATTCAAGATCTTTTTCCTCTACTTAGTTCTACAAAAAGACTTAGGGCCGGTTTCACCAACTGTGATTAAATTTTAATCCTCGATTAACTCAAGTTAATCAGTACCTTGCGTTCCACCAACTTTTAAACCATGATTAAGAAAGCCTAATCACTGTTTAACTTAATCGGCCATTTTTGGCTGGTTAGCGTCTTAACCAGCGATTAACGGAGGTCAACCTAACCTCAAAGTTGGAGTTAAAGTGTAGTGCAGCAACTATATTTTCTGCCATATTCTCAAAATATACTTGTATCACGGTTTTCACTTAAGAGCACATTACTTTTAATTTTTTCAATCACGATCTACAAATTGTGTCAACTTGGATACGTATCGATCAAGCAATGCGCCATTGGTGACGGCAGAGGTCTACTTTAAGCACTAAAACAAGTTTCGTCACTCAGACAATCAGAATCACCGTTACAATAGAAACTAGACTTATTGCGAACAGTGTATACGGTTAACTAATCAGAGGTTAATAATTCATGGTGGAACGCTTCGCAAGTTAATCATGATTAAGACGCCGATTAAAGCATAATCATGATTAGTTAATCATGGATTTAATCACAGTTGGTGGAATCGGTCCTTAGAAATGGTAAACAAAATTTTGATTAATTTTCAGGAGGCCTGAGCAAATTTGAAAGAAGCAAGAATTAGGAGAAGATAGACCACTGGGGAACTATTGGAGCGTCACCCGGTATATATTAGGCCTAGTTAGGTGGCGGCATCGACCGGAAAAGTCATAAACTGGTCGACTATTTGAAGGATTAAGGAGTTCTTCGGCAGACCGGTAGATGGCGATAGAGATAGCTAGATAAGAATGAAAAAAACGGGGTGGAGCGAGCTTGACAGCTGGGTGGGTTCCGGGCCAAGGTGATTGAAAAGAGGGTGGAGCGTCACGTGACGCCATCGCTGGTTATGGAAGATGACGTCACTGAACTATGATGGCCTCTATTTATCAAATGGCTGCACGGTGAAGGGCTTTGTTTCAGTCGTTGATTGACCCCTAATTTTACCAGAGCTTCCAAAATCACACTCAGAACCACCTTTATTTCAAGTGCACCTGGCAAACCAGGAAACCAGCTTCAATAATATTTATCTAAAAATAAACTGCTTTCTTGTACTAAAAATAAATAAATAAAATTTTTTAATTTCAAATATTCTATTTATTTTATGGTCTTAGATTTCAAGACATTCTTGACTAATGACTACAGTCGAGACTCTCAACACCGGGGACCCGGTATTGTGAACCTGAATTTTTCTCAGAAAAAAGATCCCAGTATTGAGAGACTCGACTGTATTCAAATAGTTGTTATTTTCTTTTATATCTTGTGTTTTTATGTTGTATTAGTTACTTTGAATTAATTATTTTGCGAAACTGATTCTGTTTTATTAGTGTATTTTTTTTGGAATGAGGTTTAAAGTGATTTGAATGAAGATATGGGAATAGTATTACCTCAGTCCTGAGGGAAAGAGACATTTATCATGTTTTCAAGTATATCCTGGTTCTGGTTCTGGTAGTATGGCAAAAGAAATACATGGGAACATGCCGAGAACGTATATAAGCTACCTCGCAGACAGTTAAGCCCCTAAAGACTATTGGCCCATAAAAGGCACTTGGATGTGACAGTTATGGGACGCGGCGCTCGTGCGAGCCGTTGGCACGCCGTAAAACAGCCATAAAATATAAACGAGTCATAAACTAAACATACGGAAGCAGTATAACAACAGATTGCTCTTAAACTGCTCCAAGTGCTCATCTTTCACTTTTACACTCACAATTAACTTCTAAATTGCCGACACATCGTAAAATCGTAAATCTAAAAAATACGAGGATAACTTCTGAGAGACTCAGACCCAGATTCTTGAAAGACGTCCCTTCAAAACCAAATCGTGAGTAGGTACAAAATGATAAAAAATGACAAAATATTGTTTAACTATTTTTTTTTGTAAACAGTAGAAGGAGACCAAATATAGAAACCAATTATAGTCGAATGTGATAACAGGTTAGAAAAGAAGGTACAGGCTATAAATAAATAATGATAAAAAGTAAAAACCATTGTTGCATGTTGTGTCTATTATGGAAGCAAGATGAGGATTGTGGATACTCTTGAAAGTAGAATGTATGACTGCAATCTGAATGGAACAAATGATAGAATTAAATGTAGTTTACGAAGACCTATGTAAGTTCTGTCAGTGGGTAATAGGGGTGAGTCGGATATCGGTAAACAGAGGAGAAGAGCACACAGAACGAGCGATCAGCCAAATGCTAACATGCATATGCGATTAGCATAATCGAGTCGAGCAGAGAACCAGTTTGCAAGGACGCTTAAAAGCGGCCGCCAATGGCTTATGCCTCTGCTGGCACGCTCAATGCATTCGTAATTCCGCGCCATTTCCCCTCATACGGAATCAGCTGAGAGACTCGATTCCAGTGTCGACGATTGAACTGTGTTGCAGATTCAAAGCTATAGATATAGCAAAAAGCCTCAGGCAATTCAAGTATATAGCAATATCTGCTAAGTGTATTATTATGGTTATATAGTAATATCTGATATAAATAAACAGAAAAAAAAGTTTTGTTTTTAAGAAGTAGAAATTTGTCAGTCAATTTAACTAATATTGTAAATAACTGGCCAGTTTTTGTCGCGGAAACCGAATTTCATTCAGCTGGTTAGGTGTTATCAAGTTACTGATCAGTAGTTTTGTATAGCTTTTCAAGTTCACCTTCTTTTTCCCCGACCAGAACATCTCTGGCTAATTTTGAAAATGACAATGCCTGAGAACCCTTTCCAAATAATTTTATAGTTTGCCGTTGCGCTATAGACGTTTTATCAGTGCCCTAACCTAACAGTTTCATCAGGTGTTTGCCAAAAAGTGTCTAAATAATTATTCGAAATTCGAAGAAACGATCACAATTGCATAAGCAATACTTAAAAAGGAATCACATTTATTTGCAGTGAATAAAGGTAAGTCAAATATGGTAAATTACAAGAAATATTCAGCATTTTTAATTTCATGATAATCATAGGTAAATAGGTTATAACAATATTGTTTACACTTTCCTTTTTTCAAATAAATTTGAAATAAATATTTTCAATTGTTTGAATTTTAGAATGCATCATTTCTGTATCATCATAAATTAGTAAAAGAATTAAATTCTGAAAAATATATATTTGTAGTACAATTTTCAAACATAAGCTCTTTATGGTTAATCTAAAATAATATTTATTTGCAATTGGAAATCATTGTTTATGCCTAAGAATCATTTGTATATAATTAATACAAAGTTTTTAATGAAATAAATGTTTATTATTACTTCGAGTTTAAAAATGGATGGATTCCAGCAAGCAAGGAACAAAATTGTTGAAGGATCTACTCCTACGAGAAGAGAGTTCACCAAGAATAAGAGCTGAATAGACATTGAAGACTTATAAAATTACATCTTATATGTTTAAAGTTTATTTTTATTAAAAGGTACTCATTTTGTTTATTTTCATTCCAAGAGATATGATTTTAGTTGGTTCTCATGTTATTCTTTAGACTATTCATAGTTTATATATACTTCGGCATTATATAATAAAAGTTAATTGTATATGAATAATGTATATTTAATAAATTAAATATTACAACTCATTAATTTAATAAATTGAATACATTTTATATCTAAAAACATTATTTACTTACTCATAAACAATAACTGAATTTTATGAATAAAATTTAATGAAATTTTATTCATAAAATTCATTTCTTAATTTCAAAAGTAAGTAAAAACATTTTTGAAATAATTTTAAAAAAATCTTAATATTTGATCTAGCCAGTAACCTTACACCACTACTGGAAAGGACATGGCCAGTTTACCTAACCAATAACTCAGTGAAATTAGCGTAACAAACCATGTCAGAAGCTTTAAAGTTCACCTTTAAAGTGCCTTAAAAGTGATTAACGCAACTAGACAGTGCCTTCCTATTTTCCACGGCAAGTTTCTACACGGATATGTGTAATTGTGTATTATGGTTATATAATAATAATATTTGATATAAATAAACAGCAAAAAAAGTTTTGTTTCAAGAAAGACGGTCTTCTTTAAAGTCAAGAAATGAGTTTGAAGTCTAGTTTTAAGACAAAAAGTGGGCTCGGCTTTACGTCAAAAAATGGACTTAATTTAAGGTGTACTAAAATATAAAGCTGTAACAAAAACTAGACTTTTTTCTATGTAGATACATTTATTATTTATTATTTTAATTTTAAAAACTAATAACTTACAATTATTTCAGAAAATTTACATTTAAGTGGAGATAACTCACGAATCTCACGGAATTTCGAAAAATTTATAGAAGATAATTTTTAGGAAATAAAAGGGTCTACAAAAAGGGTATGATAAAATTTTTCGAAAAAGTTGATAGTTTTGTCGTAAAATTGAAAAAATGTAAAAAATTATTATGAATTCAACTATAACCTCAAATAACTTTCAAAGGATTGAGTTTAGACTTACAAATTCGACGAACCGTTAATGAGCTACGAAATTCTGAAGTTTTAAAACAAAATTTCTCCATGTTAATCAAATGGGAAATTGAAATTTGCGATGCGGCACCCCTTAAAATGAATATTAAGAGCTCAAACTTTAGCAGTATTTTTTCATTATTGCTACAACATTTTCGATATATTTGAGAAAAAAAAGAATTGATTTTCTTTTCTCAAATATATAGAAAATGTTGTTAGCAATAATGGAAAAAAATACTGCTAAAGTTTGACCTCTTAATATTTATTTTAAGGGATGTCGCATCGCAAATTTCAATTTCCCATTTGATTAACACGGGGAAATTTTGATTTAAAACTTTGTGATTTTGTTTCGGTTTGTCAAATTTGTAAGTCTCTAACAGATTCTTGTAGAGAATTTAACGCTCTAAAAAAAAGGTTCTGGGAAATTTTTCAATAAACTCAATCTTTTGAAAGTTATTTGAGGTTATAGTTGAATTTATAATAATTTTTTACATTTAATAATAATTTTTTTCAGACAACTGAAAGATGATCTTTTTAAAATAACTTAAACATAATTTAATAAATTATTTATAAACAAATAATCCCAAAATTGATAAAGTATGGAACAAATGTTATAACTAGTCACAAAATTGAATAATTTTAATTTTATAAACTAATAACCTACGATTATTTTAGAAAATTTACATTTAAGTGAGGATAACTCACGAACCTCACGGAATTTCGAAAAATTTATAGAAGATAATTTGTAGGAAATAAAAGGGTCTACAAAAAAGGTATGTTTAGATTTTTCGAAAAAGTTGATAGTTTTGTCGTAAAATTGAAAAAATGTAAAATATTATTATGAATTCAACTGTAACCTCAAATAACTTTCAAAGGATTGAGTTTATCAAAAAATTTTTCAGAACATTTTATGTAGAGCGTTAAATTCTCTACAAGAATGGGTTATAGATTTACAAATTTGAAGCACCATTAATGAGCTACAAAATTCCAAAGTTTTAAAACAAAATTTCCCCGTTTTAATCAAATGGGAAATTGAAATTTGCGATGCGGCACCCCTTAAAATAAATATTAAGGGCTCAAACTTTAGCAGTATTTTTTTCATTATTGCTAACAACATTTTCTATATATTTGAGAAAAAAAATCGATTATTTTTTTCTCTCAAATATATCGAAAATGTTGTTAGCAATAATGAAAAAAAATACTGCTTAAGTTTGAGCTCTTAATATTCATTTTAAGGGGTGCCGCATCGCAAATTTCAATTTCCCATTTGATTAACATGGGGAA
>JBAGKK010000501.1:1928453-1954893 GCA_037177015.1 Euceroptres primus | reverse complement strand
TTTTCAAAGCGTTTGAGCGTGCGATTATATGTATAAGTGACCGTGCGGGCAATTGTGTAATTTCAAACATGAATTAAATGCAGTGATAATATATAAAATAATTTTTTTAAAAATTATTATTATATTGCAATGAATATTTGTATTTTATTATTTGAAAAAATATAATTATATTTTACCGCCACAGTACCCTCAGACAACTTCCAGTCGAGTGACATTTTGTACTAATGCCAGTACCGCGCCAGTACAGACTTTCGGTACAGGCATATTACCATCTCTAGTACCGCCCCAGTACCGACAGACAACTCCCAGCCGGGTGACATTTCGTACTAATGCCAGTACCAAGCTGTTTGACATCCGGTAACATGCCAGCACCACGCCAGTACCGACATCCGCCCGGCGGTACTGGCGCGGTACCAAGCCAGTTGTAAATTTCCACCAGGGTAACATCTCATCAAAGCTTACCGCGCTCAGCTATATTTTAATCTCACGCCTCGCGCTCGGTTATGTTTACGCTTCACAATTTTAAGGTGGAAACATTATTTTCGATTTTGCAACATTCTCAAAATTGTCCATAATTAGGGAAATTTAAACCAGTTTTCGTTTTAAATATTAATAATTTACATTTCTCAATAAACCATTTTGATAATTTTTCTCAAATTTCCTCAGAAATTTCAAAAAGAACATTTCTAAAACTTGGTGTAATTTGCATTCCAATTATTTAGAGAAAACTCCTTTGAATATTTTTTACAGTGGACCTTAATTAGATTACATCTTAAATAACGTCAATTCTTTAGCTAAATGTAAGTCATTTGGGGTCTAAGCAACTTAAATTACTTCGAATGAAGGATTTCTCGATACCGAAATTATTCAGTTGGTTTTGAAATTAAATCCATCTTAAATAACGATAGAATTTGATTTCAAAACCAACTTAATAATTTTGGTTTCGAGAAATCCTGCGTTCGAAGTGATTTAAGTTACGTAGATTTCTTCTTAAATTAAACTCAATTACGAAAAATCCACGGTTTTAAGGCTGAAAAGACACCAATTTGCATTGAAAATTCGATTTGACAAACTCACAGTGAGGAATAATGATGAAAAAATGTTCAAAAGACGATTTCGGCTAAAATAGTGAACCGATTTGCAATTCTTTCTTTTTAATTGAATAAGCTAAATAAATTTTAAAGAAAACTGTGAGAGCCGATTTTTGAAAAAAGTTGTTAATTTTTTTTTATTTAAATGTAAACTTTGAAAAAATTGTAATTTTTAAGATACCGATGCATTAACAATGCATAAATTGTTCAGATTAATTGATATTAATGTGAAGTCGATAAATAATAAACATTCGTTAGGTACTATTTGATAGTTTATAATAAATAAATAATTTGTCATTAACAATTGTATTGTTATAAACAGCAGTGTGAGATTTTGTATTGATTTTGAATATTCATTTCGTGATTTTTGTCTGTAATCCAGCTTAAAGTAATGTGCAAGCATTATAAAATAAATAGTAGTATATTTCGCATTGTTATACACAAATAATATAAACAACTGCAGTTTGAGCAATTTTTAAAAATTTCAGGATTTTTTTTGGAAAATTTGGTTCAATTGGTTTGCCAATGATTCTTCAGTATAGTACCTTGTCATTTCATGACAAATGTGAATGTCATGAACAAATGGTCTAAACAAATTCGCTGTTGAGCAATTTTTTAAAGTTTTAGGTACTTTTTTATGGAAGTTTGTTGCAATTGGATTGCCAGTGATATTCCAGTACTGTGCATTGTCATTTCATTACAAACGTGATTGTTATAAACAAATTGCATAAACAAATTCGTTGTTTGGGCATTTTTAAAAAGTTTTCGGTACTTTTGTCGAAAATTTGTTTTAATTGGTTTTCTAGTGATATTTTAGGACAAAATATTGACAAAATTTCAAAAATGAAAAATTTAATGACAAACGATATTGTTATAAATAAATGGTATAAAAAAATCGCTGTTTGAGCAATTTTTTAAAGTTTGTGGTACTTTTTTTGTAAACTTGTTTGAATTGAAAACATTTTTTTATAAAGTATCTGAAACTTAAATAATTGCTCAAACAGCGAATTTGTTTATACCATTTGTTCATGAGAGTCACATTTGTCATAAAATGACAATGTACCGTACTGAAGTATTGCTAGCAAATCAATTGAAACAAGTTTCGAAAAAAGTACCTTATACTTTGAAAAATTGCTCAAAATCTGAATTTGTTTATATTATTTGTTTATAACAATGAGAAGTAAACTATCATTTATTTTATAATGCTTGCACATTACTTTAATCTGAATTACACACGAAAACCATTTCACAAATACTCAAAATCAATACAAAATCTCAGATTGCTGTTTATAACAATAAAATTGTTAAGAATAAATGATGTATTTATTATAAACTATCAAATAGTATTTACCGAATATTTGCTTATCGATTTCACGTTAATGGCACTCAATCTGAAATTATTCTCTTGAGTCCTTTTGAATCCTTTGAATTCTTTTGAATTCTTTGAATTCACCTTTTATTCGTTGAATTATTTTGAATTCATTTTGTATTCTTTGAATTCTTAAATTCAGGTGTACATCAAATTTGTTAGTGGTTAACCCCTCGACTTAAAATTGTTACACCTTGTTTGGATTAAATTCAGTGTTTGTCTAGATTTAAGCAAAATTATTCTGAATTTAAGTGCATGTACTAAGGTGACCATGTGACCAAGATGACGATAATTTATATTCCCCGAATTTTCTCTTAAATTATTAATTTAAATGAATTTTCAAGAGAAGCCAGAAGTGTGGAAATGGTCCACATTAATTACCGACATCTTGATCACGTGGTCATCTTGGTACATACCCTTATGACTCAATTTTGAAATTCAGGTTACGTGGTATTTAATTTAGATCACTATTGCTTATTAAGACAAAATTTTACGGAATTTAATCCAATTTATTTTAAAGTGTAACCATTTTAATTATTCATTTTTACTGTGTATGAGACATTCTGTTTAAAGTGTACTACTATCTTTCTTGAACTACTTGTCAAATGTCAAGTGTATTGTTTTATCAATTATTATAAAAATATTCTATATAATTTTGACATTGTCACCCTATAATCTTACATGAAGGGAATAATAAACTAAAAAATATTCATCCCTAAAATAGAAAGTCGCGGTTGACAGGTGAATATTATACGACCTTCTCTCTCTATAAAACATCACCGTAAAATTACAAGAAGCCTTTATTTTCTCGTCTAGGGTTTCACGGCTCAGGAAGACACGGGAGTACAAAGTTTTGACGCCACCCCGTAAATCACCCTTCAAGACACGCTCTCAGCTCGGTGAGAAAAGCGAGTGCTCACCCTGAAGTTTTCGCTCGCCGTATGTCTCGCGACTTCGTTCAGAGGAGGATGTGCATCTGTATGTACATGGTGATTCGAAAATTCCGTCAAGCCTACGCCCGTAACGCTAAAATAATTGCCTGGGGAATTTATATCCAAAGCACCGGTCAGAGGCGTCGACTCGAATTAAAATTGTTGACGCGCTAACAGCTGGGCAGACGTTGTCACGCTAATTAAATCTTTGTCGCCCGCGCTTGCTACCTATTGCGATTCTCTCTTCTGGTGTCGTGACAGAGTGTAGAGAGAAATCATAAAAATCAAGATCTTGATCTTCGCAAATTTTATACGAATGGTGAAAAAAAACGATAAATTAAATTAGGTTATTCACTATCAAGATGTTGTCTATCTTGAGTGTGTAGCAGAATTTAAGTTAGTGAAACTAATTAGATTTATGAGACGTCAAGAAACTTTGATAAGTTTTCAAAGTACTTGGAAGGTACTTGAACCTTATAAGAATTTCATTGGAAAACAAGACTTTTCAGTAAGGAACTTGAGTTTGTCTCTAGAAGATTAAAGAGATATCTATGAGACGTAATTTTATCTGAAAGAAGTTCTAAGAGACTGCAATGAACTTAAAGGACTTCAAGGCTTCAAATGACTTCAAACTTCCTCATTAGACTTTAATTGAAGGTAATGATTATCAATAGGACTGCCAATAACTTCAAGAATCTGCTATGAACTTCAAGGCAGCTTAATGAGATTTCAAATCACTTCAAGAGACCTAGAAGGTTTTTAAGAACCTTCAAAGATTTACTTTAAGGATTTTTGAAGCATTATAATGGAGTTCAATCTTCTTAAAAAATTTCAGAAATATTTTAAAGGACTTAAAGGATACTCAACTTCGAAGAACTGGAATAGACTTCGGGGTCCACGGAAGATAACGATAAGCAAGGATTTGAAAAAATTAGAGAGGACTTAAGAGCACTTGAGGGCACTTGAAAACTTCTAAAGCACGTTTGATACACTTAAAAGTAGTTTTTATAAATAATCTGACTAACAGTTTTCAACAAATCACAAAATCATTCAACTTCCATAAACTCGGAAGATAAATTTAAATTGCAGTTTGAACTTCATGGGACTCTAAGCTCTAAACACTTGAATTCGAAACAAGAACATTTCTGCATCAACAATTTTAGTTAAACAACTTGTTGATTATTACATTTCCTCATAAATAACAACGTAAAAAGACTTCTTATACAATAAGATCCAAAACTACACATAACCTAACAGATTAGAAACAAAAATACATTTTACTCAAGAACTCACGAAGGAAGTCTTTAAATTGCAAAGTACATGAAGACATAAATAACACATGAGACGATTTACAAGGGGCGAACTTCTTCGACGCCCAAGTATACGAACTCCACTGTAATTAAAAGAGTTGACGCTCGAAATGATTTTCGCGTGGGGATATTACATTGTATTCTCAAGATAAGAAGCCCACGTGCGCTTCCTGAAATTAATTAGACATCGGATTGTACTTTTTCTTTTCTTCTTTATGCATAGAATTATCGAAAAGGCGTTTCTTTAGGCAGTATTTCAATCCTTACTGGGATCGTCCTCGCACCACAGAACGTGGCAAAGCCTTACTTCGAATTTATAGGGTACATAAGACTGTTTCGATTGTGTAAAAGCGAGTTAGTTGAAGGCGATAGAGTGTACGGAACACTTCGATGCAAATTCCGGTTTAAAGAACTGCCTGCCCAAGAAGAAGCGAGGCGTTGGTGTTGTAAAAGATGGTCGATATTGTGCTGCGATAATCGTGAAAATATCCGTCGCAAAGGGAGAACGTTTAGCGGCACTCTGTCTACGTTGACTCTGTGTGAAACCAACGTGAGGTCGAGTTCAAGCTGAGGAAGATCGGCTTATAATAAAAAATGAGAATTTTATTTTAGAATTTTAAACCAATTTTTCATGTGCAAATACTACATTTAACAATTACAATTTTTTTCAATGTCCACTAAAAAAGAAAGCTTCAAAATTCGTTGATTAAAATAGAAGGTACCGTAAAGCGTAAACCGTGCTATGTTTTGAACAGCTGGGGCACTGTGGGGAATAATGTTGAAAAATGTTCAAAATACGATTCTGGCTAAAATTGGGAACCGATTTGCAATTCTTTTCTTTTAAATTGAAGCCAAATAAATCCTTAAGAAATCTATGAGGGCCGATTTTTTAAAAAGTTATTATTTTTAAAATTTAAATGTAAATTTTGAAAACATTATAACTTTTAAGACACCGATTCATTAACAGATTATTAACAATAATTATTATTAACAATAATATTGAACATTGTTCAGATTGAATAACATTAATGTAAAACCGATGCATTTTATTTTGGAATTTTAATCCCATTTTTCATTTACAAATACTACATTTAACAACTACAATTTTTTCTCAATGTCGACAAAAAAAGAAAGTTTCAAACGTTGATTAGAATAAAAGGTATCGGAAACCGGGGTATGTTTTGAACAACTGGGGCACAGTGGGGAATAATGATGAAAAAATGTTCTGGCTAAAATTGTGAATTGATTTGCAATTCTTTTCTTTTAAGTTGAAGCTAAATAAATCCTTAAGAAATCTGTGAGAGCCGCTTCTTTAAAAAAGTTGTTATTTTTTTAAATTTAAATGTAAACTTTGAACACATTATAACTTTTAAGATACCGATGCATTAACAATGCATAAATTGTTCAGATTCCTCATTAACGTGAAGGCGATAAATAAACATTCGGTAAGTACTATTTGATAGTTTACATTAAATACATAAATTGTTCTTAACAATATTATTATTATAAACAGCAATCTGAGATTTTGTGTTGATTTTGAACATTTATGTAGTGATTTTTGTCTGTAATCCAGCTTAAGGTAATGTGCCAGCATTATAAAATAAATGGTAGTATATTTCTCATTGTTATAAACAAATAATATAAACAAATGTAGAGGTTGAGCAATTTTTAATAATTTGAGGTACTTTTTTTTGGAAATTTGATTCCATTGGTTTGCCAGTGATACGTCACTACAGTACATTGTCATTTCATGACAAATGTGATTGTTATAAACAAATGGTATAAACAAATTCGCTGCTTGAGCAATTTTTTAAGTTTCAGGTACTTTTTCTTTGAAATTGGTTTCAATTAATTTGCTAGTGCTACTTCAGTACGGTACATTGTAATTTTATGACAAACATGATTGTTATAAATGAATGGCATAAACAAATTCACTTTTTGAGCAATTTTTTAAAGTTCCAAGTACTTTTGTCTTAGAAATTTTTTCAATTCAAACAAGTGTACAAAAAAAGCATTACAAACTTTAAAAAATTGCTCAAATAGCGAACTTTTTTATGCAATTTATTTGTAGCAATAACGTTTTTCATGAAATGACAATAATACTCTATCCTAGAATATCACTAGAATACTAATTGAAACTTTCCAAAAAAAGTACGTGAAACTTTAAAAAATTGCTCAAACAGCGAATTTGCTTATACCATTTGTGTATAACAATCACATTTGTCATGAACTGACAATGTACTGCACTGAACAATCACTGGTAAACAAATTGAAACAAATTTCCAAAAACAAGTAACTCAAAATTTAAAAAATTGCCCAACCTCTGCATGTGTTTATATTATTTGTTTATAACAATGAGAGATATTTTACCATTTATTTTATAATGCTTGCACATTACTTTAGGCCCGATGACAGACAAAAATCACTTCATAAATACTCAAAATCAACACAAAGTCTCAATCTGCTGTTTACAACAATAAGATTGTTAATAACAAATTATTTATTTATTATAAACTATCAAATAGTACTTAACGAATGTTTATTACTTATCGACGTCACATTAATATCAATTAATCTGAACAATTTATGCATTGTTAATGCATCGGTATCTTAAAAATTACAATTTTTTCAAAGTTTACATTTAAGTAAATAAAAAGTAACAACGTTTTACAAAAAGCGGCTATCACAGACTTCTTAAGAATTTATTTAGATTCAATTTAAAAAAAAAAACATTTGCAAATCGATTCACAGTTTTAGCCGGAATCGTATTTTGAATATTTTTTCATTATTATTCCCCACTGTGCGGGGTAACTATGGAACAAACTTCGAACAATAATAACATCGAGAAAAGTTTTTTTTAAATGATACAATAATTATTCAGAATACCTCTATAACAGTTGTAAATGGTACCAAAAAAATTAAACCAAATTTCACATTTTTGAAAAATCTGAAATATGTAGTTCCATGTTTTTGTATTATGTACTACATTTTCAAATTTTTGAAGAATCTGAAAAATCAGTAAAAAATAATTCTCTCGAAGCTATTAATGTTCAAAGTTTGATCCATAAGTTAGCCCGATTGTTTTAAATTTAACCGGTTGGCAGTATTGCTGAATATGGTCAAAGAAATTTCTTCAATTCAAAGAAATATTTGGGTTGTATCAATGAAACAAGATGATAGCAACGAATTTTAGTTGTATCAACGAAACAAGATAATAGCAATAAAATTTCATATTTTTTATTCAAATGATACAATTTGTTGTTGGAATGAAGGAATCTCTAAATTTAAATAAATATTTTTCTGGTATGAAGAAATGTTTTATTCAGTTCTAAAAATATAATAAAAAAGTTGTCTCTATAAAAAATACTTCGGTTCAAATTCAAAATATTTAATTAGGTTGATGAAACATTCTTTGAATAAATAATTTCCTTCGACTGTAAATTCCAGAATTAATTAAATTTCGTTTTTGGAAATAATTGAAAAATTACACAAAAATGACGAAAAGTTATAATTAACAAAGTGTCTATTCGTCCAGCTTTTCTGGACGACAAGGTCAATAATATTTGTGATGGCAACTTCTTTTGTTTTTCGGAGTATCTATTCATACCACTATTAAAGGGAGAGAGGGAATTAGAACGAGACGAAGGCATCCCTCCCCCTCTGTGCAGGGGGTGGGTGAGTATTTTTTTATAATGAAACAAAGACGAAAAATAAATAACTGCAGTAAAAAAGTCCAAATTCAAAAAAGCTGCACATAAATTGAATCTCTTAAACAAAATTATGATTTATTATATTCAATTATTTGAAGGAAAAAAAATTATTCCTCATAAAATGGTTAAAATAATTAAAATTATTTTACTTCATAAGAAATTGTTTGTACAATTGATTGGATTCTTCCTAATATTGAATTTACTGAATTTGAAGATCACCCTCTCATTATTATAGGGTTTACTCCTATTCTAAGAAATGAAATAAATAATAAAATATTGAAATCAGTATAATTTAAATTTTCTTCGATTGGACTAGTCGTCCAAAAAACCTGGACAAGTAGACACGGCTTGAAATTAAACTATATTTCAAAGAAATAATTTCATTGAATTCATTCTGTCACATTCACAAGCAAAGAAATATTTCTTCATATTGAAGAATTATCGAAAAAGAAACAATTTCTTTGAATTACGACACGAGTTCGTTGCCTTTCAAAAATATTTAATTAAACTAAGTAAAAAAAATCTGTGGAAAAGAGATAAAATCAAAGAAATGCATTTGCTTGAGTATTCTTTATTATTATTTATTGTTTTTTATTCTTTATTGAACATTTAGAGGCGTACCATTTTCATTCTGAATGTATGCCTATACTAGATTACAAGATTACAGAATTGGAAGGGATTACAGAAAATAAGACCCATATCTTATTAAAACACTAATTCAATTATACAATAAAAGTTTTACAGAAAAGCGACTTTCAATTAATTTTCTGTGGATTAAATTTGCCAAAAAAATCATTACAAAATGTTTCTTCTTCGCCGTCAAATGGTCGAATAAATCTCACGCACACACACAATCCTCCGATGTTAACATACCCATCTCATTCAATCCACCTGATTATCCCTCTCATGAACACCGTCACCCTTTCGTTTAATCCCCATTCTGAGTCTACTCGATGCTTCATTTGATTAGCCTGTTTGTCTAGGCGGGTGCAAAGGGTAAAAAAAATTCAAATTCGTTACAGTAAAAAAATTCAAATTCGTTACAGCTCGACATGAAGCCAACACACACACACACATACACATATGTATGTATTAATATATATTATAAATACTAAAGGTGTGGAAAAACTAGCAAACTGGGGGATTCGAGTCAAATTTTTAACGGATAAGTCGATTCGATCAGCTCAGAATTGGCTTATTAATGAAATATGTTTTTGTACGTGAAAAATAAGGGGATACGTATTTTTTAAAACTAAAATAGAGACATATTTACATTTTTTACGAATATTTTTAAATTTTTAGAAAAAAATTAGTTTTTTGCAAATTATAGTTTCAAAACCTTGCAATTTTTGCAATTTTTATGATATTAAGGTTTATCTTGTTCCAGTTTGTTAAATTTTTCTCACTCTTTCGAAATCCATGAAGAAAATTAAAAACTAATAAAAAATGGTAAAGTTGATTTATTTATTAATTATTCTTATTCTATTTATGGTATATTTTTATTTATCGTATATTTCTATTTGGTATAATTTTGTTTTTCAGGAGAAAAAAATTATTATTTATTTGTGCTTTAAAACCTTGCCATTTTGACCATTTTTGAGATTTTGAGGCTTTCATGTTTCAGTTTATCAAGTTTTTTCACTCTTTTGAAAAGGATGAGAAAAAGGAAAAAAAAAAGGAAAAAGGAAAAAGAAAAAAAAGGAACAAAACTGGTAAAGCTATTTCGATTCTTTGAAAAAATAAAACACAATATTTTCTTCAAACAAAGAAAAAATAAAAACTGGTAAAACTATTTTAATTTTCAGATGTGTTGGGTGATAATATAGTCTACCTATCATAAATTAAAAAACTGGATTTTACTTATATTTCGAAAAACAAAAAATTCTATGTATTTTTCTTATGCTCTCACTTATTGCATTAAAAAATCAGAATTTTTTTCTCTTAAAATACAAATACAATCCAGTTTTAACATCTGTGGTAAGTAGACTATATTACCGCCCAACTCACGTGAAAATTCCAACACGAAAAAAGTTAGCTGTTTGAAGAAAATCTCGTATTTTATTTTTTTAAAGAAATGAAAGAGCTTTACCAGTTTTTATTATTTGTTTTTTTTCTCTCATCGGTTTCGAAGGAGTGTAAAAATTTGATAAACTGAAACAATAAAAATATTAAAATTTAAAAAATTGCCAAAATGGCAAGGTTTTAAAGCAAAAATAAAAAAAATTTTCTCCCAAAAAACAAAAAAATACCAAATGGGAAATTTATGTTAAGTAGACTATATTGGGAACTATTATTTCTAAAATTGTCAGCAAAAAAGGTGGGGTTTTAGAGAAATTTTTTTCACGTTTTCTAAAAATCGAAATAACTTTACCATTTTTTATTATTTTTCAATTTTCTTCATGGAGTTTGAAATAGTTAGAAAAATTTGACAATCTGGGATCAGAAATTCCTTAATATCTGAAAATTTTCAATAATGGCAAAGAGAAATTCACTTTATGAATATTCAAAATCATTACAAAATTTTTAGACTGCTGTTTATAACAATACAATTGTTAATAACAAATTATTAATTTATTATAAACTCTCAGTATTTTGCGAATCTGCATTGATCGATTACACATTAATGTCACTCAATCTGAACAATTTATGCATTATTAATACAAGGAAAACTTAAAAATTTTAATTTTCGCAAAGTTTATACTTAAATAAAAAAATTTATAAACTTTTTTTAAAAATCGGCTCTCACTACCTTTGCCGTAAACACAGAAGCCTAATGAAAAAAATTCACGTCCACCGACAGCTGTCTTCCAATAAGAGTCCCCCATCTCGCGTGTCAAAGGGCGTCTTTCCCAGCATGGCATGTTCTACGAAAATGGAGGGTAGGGGCTTCGTAAATCGAGAATTCGAGCCTAGAATAGGGGTGGAGGAAAGGGGAGAGGTTAGTTGTGCTATTGGATCCAGGATCGAGGCCGGGTGGGGTAGTTTGACAACTTGACAAGAACACAAAGGCCGCGGCTCGACGCGCGATTCTGGTTATGGCGGGGTTCAGGAAGGAGGCGTCGCGACGCTCAGGGATATGTGTATACATCCATTTCCTGGGGCAGATGTGTGAGTACGCGTGGGAGGGAAACACAACCGAAGCTTTGAACAAAGGGAGGTTCACTCTTGGCTTCAGAAAGTTTGCTCCCAGGTCGCAGGACAGTGTCGAGTAGCCCCAGAAGCCAATACAGATAACCGGGCCTAATATCGAAACTTTTGGACTACCAGAGTCCCCCCGGTTCATTTTTAATTAAATCAGAACACTTGAAGAGGGAGAGATAAAAGCAGGGTACAGGAAAATCGAAAAAATCAGTTGCCGTGAAAACGATCCTGATTGCCGACGCCATTTTGAATTTCACGATTGGGAAGTTCTAATCTTTATATCTCTGGAACTAATTGTTATTTTGCTTTGGCGAAAAGTGTTTTGGAAATTCGGGGAGGGATTCTAACATGAATGAAAAGCGGGATGTTAATCAAGAGTATATTTATGAGCATATAAGTGCTTTAAGGTTGAGATTAATCGTTTTTTAAACTAACTGGCTTAATGATAAGTGGACGTTTAGTGATGATTTAAAGACATGTATAATTTAGTGTGATTTACATTTAAAAATATTGTGGTTTAAGGAGAATTTAAGAAGAGCTGTAATTCAAAAAGAGGACAATTCTTTGAGGGTGAGGAAGAATGCAGGAATGACGATTGCAATAATTTTCCACAAAGGCAAAACTGTATCGCGTGCCGATAACTGTTCGATCGGCAATAAATATTGCACCTAACCGCAAGCATAAAGGCTGCCTCTGCAAAAGCGTTCCATTCATACCGATGCAACACATAACACACATTCGCCTCTCCCTCACCCTTTACCCAATCTATATTGATACACATAACCCGTTACAGTATGCCGGCCACAAACATGATTTATTGCTCTTAAAAACTCGTTCGATTCATTAGAAAGCTTAGACCTCGAGATGAGGACATAATACAGTCGCAGAAACACGTATTTAATCGAATTAACTTGTGAACACGTCGTTTATAAAACTTCGATTCCAATTTTTAAAAAAATTGTAATCTCTGTATAAAAAATTTTTACCTAATAATTTCAGAAAGTAGTAAATAATTTTCAAGATTAATTTTCTTTTCAGCTTGGAACTATATTTCCGTGAATAATTTTTTTTTATTAAGGAATTTATATTAAAAGGACTTGTGTATTCTTTAAAAGAGGTGTTTACAAAATGGAGGTTTAACTTGAGTAAATCTTATTTCCTACAAATATAAGGCGTTTTAGAAAAACTTGTTTTGTCGCAGCAGTTTTAAAATATTCCAAGGAAAACCGGCGCAACTGGATATATCAGGAGCAGAGCGACGAAAACTATAGTTGAAAGAAGAGACATGCATTTTAATGAACAACGCACAGCAGGATAAGGATTCGCGTAATTCGGAGATCACCAATCCAACGATAAGCGAAAGTTCTGAACCACCTAATGAAGATTTACACACGCTTCTGAATTTAATCGAATGTAAATTATATAACAGAATTTGCATAATAGATTCTAAACGATGATGCAACTGAGTGCCAATTCGATTAATTGTTTATCGGAACGATTTGAAAAAAATTCATACACATGTATGCGGAAATTTTTCCATTTACGTTTCCTTTTTAAAATTCAAATCTACACTGTGAAAAAAAGTCTTGCTTCAAGCCAAAAATTGGGCTTAAGAAGGATAGACTTATGCACTATACATGGAGACAAAGTACATCGAAAACAAGCTGTAACATAAACTAGACTTTTTTTCTGTGTAATTAAGGAATTGAGATTTTATACCTAATCTCGAGACATTAGATGATTAGATAATGATAGCAATAATAATAATTTTTATTGGTTAAATATCTTATAAATGTAGGTTTCCAATATTTATTCTTGGATTTCAAGTTTTTGAGTCGACGGAAATGAAATAAACCCAAATCTGAAGAAACGTTCCTTGCATTCATGGCAAAGAGCCATAATGTTCGCATTTAACCTGGCCCACCCTCTTTCGCTTTTCCGCACCCCATTCTACACTCTCCTCGGCGTTGAACCTCATTCTCAACCCCCCCCCCCCCCTAAAACTCTAGTAAATCACAAACGCAGCAGAGCATCACCCGCGTTCTCGTTTTCCCGAAACCGCGAATCGATCCAGAATCCAGCAACAAATCTTAGAAAATGTCTTCGAAAGTGAAATCAAATACCCCTGTTTTATTAAATTTTATTCAGCCCTTTCAATACTGCAACTAAACTAGTGATTAGATCATAAAAATATGTTTATTTTCGTGATCAGCGACCTCAAAAACAAGTTAAATCTTTCACTATTTTATCAGTGTTTGGAAAATTTACTCCTAAGGATCTAAGATAAAAATTATTTATAAAAAAATAGTTAAAAAAACGATAAATCTTCTTCATTTGAACAATCGCAAAGCGGAAAATCCAATTTCCTCTTCTCGGACTGCATCCGAAGACGAGCCCGAAGATTTCCATTTTCTCATCGCTTCCTGATTTATGACTTCAAGGTCTAATTCTTCCAAACACAACTGGCACTCTAATTCGAAACGTCTATTTTTTGCCCCAGGACCCATTCAGAAAATAAGCGGATCGGAAAAAAACAGAGAGGCTTCAAAAAGTGAAAATGGCAAACTAAAGGACGTTATTATTAGGCGAGACAATTGTATTATCTGAGACAGGTATAAGGTAATGAAGAGACCCGGTGTCCTTGGCTACCAGTTCTCTCGAATCCGAGTTCCACGCGACCAGAGGTGGTCCACTAAAACATCTAACCGACACGTTTAAGATCTTATATCAAGATAACATAGGATAGCGCACTTAGCGGGATATTTGTCTCCGGATTCCACTCTTGAGAGAAGACAAACAGCTAACTTCGAATGTATGTGCTGCCGGGCAACGTATGGATGTTTTCTCTGAGTAAACTTTCGAAAGGGAGGTCCAATTTAATCTAAAGATAACCACTGAATTGTCGAGAGTTTCGCCTGGTTTCCTGATTATAGGTCAGAAAGAAACAGGTTCTTCCAAAACGCTATCAGCAATTCGATTATACATACAGGAAAAAAAATCTATAATTTTAGTTGATTTGAGCACTGGTATACTTCAAACATTGCGAACAGATAAAAGAGATATTAATACCTTTGTTGCAGACATTAATATATTTGATATATACATTAATATCTTTGGTACAGGTCTTAATATCTCTGATATAGACTTATAGACATTAATATCTTTGATATAGACATTGATCCACACATTTCACGTATGTAATGCAGACACAATTAAAACAACTTCATGGTTGGAAAAACTACAAGGCATCATACGGTTAAGTTGGATATTCGAACATTGTTTCTCTGATGGTTCGATTTGTAAAGTTCATATCTGCTGCAGATATACGCTTTTTAGGTGAAAATTTTAAGGATTCAATTGCATTTATTGAAAATAATTGAAGCATCCGCCAAAAGAACGTTCTATGAAAACATTTTGAACCATTATAACCATTTTAATTCAATGAACCAAAAATGTCTTTTATTGGAATCTATCTTCATATGTACTGTGCCGTAGAATGTAGAAGAAAAATTTTTTAAATTGGGGTCCACTTTCATACTATGAACAATGAACATAGATTTCAATAAAAGCAATTTTGGTTCATGGAACGTTCTTTTGGTGGATGCTTCAATTGTTATAATTTTGATTGCATCAGGAATTTCAAAAAAATGATAAAAGGGGGAAAAAGATAAATAATAAGGATAATAATAAGGATAATAAAAGTTAAAAGAGGGAAAAGCGTATCTAATACATGTGGATGGGTGTTTTTATCTTAAGATATCAAATGTTTGTTTCGAAAACAAAGTTGCCATTGATGCAGTTTATAATACTCTTGAAAATTAATGAATTTTTCATCAACTGTTTTCTAAAAACATCAGTTTAAGCTGATAATAAAGAAAAAATTACACAAAAGTAAAACTATAACTGGAGTACTTATAAACTTCTCTCTAAATTTGGATCAGTCAAAATTTTCACTGATTTCATTCAGTGACTTATTTCTAGCTAATTCATCAGTGAATTTTCACTGAATTTCAGTGAAATTGAGTGAAATTCAATTAAAATTCACTGACGAATTAGCTAGAAATAGTTTACTGAATGAAATCAGTGAAAATTTTGACTGATTCAAATTTAGAGAGTTGATAACTGAAAACAAGAACATACACTTGATATAAAAAGAAGAATAGAAGGTCCAATCTAATCACACCTTATTTCTACCATAGAGAGTGACACCTAGTATTTAAAATTTAAAATTTGTCATGTCTAAAGTAAAGATGTGAAAGTGGATTAAAGATATGAATGTGTGGATTAAAGATATTGATCTGCCTTTATACCTATTCTCAATGTGTCAAATAATAACGACATTATATTTGAAGATAAATATATCACCGGTTCAGTTATTTTTATTTTCACATAAAGTTTTGTGTGAATTTCCTGATCCTTCTTTATTATTCATGAAATTAGCAAATTATATTGATTCAACCCAACAGGTTTACAGATGTGTAAACAGCGATTTGCTTTCGACCGCACATAAATTATTTCACTACTACTTCGTTAATATCGTCTGAGAAATCTACCTACAAGAAAAAAAAAAACGAGACGCAAAAATTGGAGAAAATTGGTTAGAAGGAAACTCACCATTCCGATGGAGGTCTCATGGTCAATATCGAGCACAGACACCATGTCGTAAAAAACCGCGTGTCAGACGCGGTTTCTTTCCCATATCAACTAATTATCATATGGCCAGACCAGACAATTGACACGAGCGAGTCCCGGCGAAACCGGCAATTACCTTCTGCCTAGCATGTAGTCTTATCATAAACGTGTCGCTGCAAAAAAAAAGCTACGCCGACTGAGTAAACAATGCCAATTACATGTGCACAGGTGCCAATTATCCGCAACACAGCTAAAGCATATAGCCCAACAACTCTTGTCTACTTTCAAGACTCTTCTACTGACAACCGAACTGACAGCTCTCAGGATAAGGACACGTGACACTCGTACCGATGCCACCCAACTCCCTATTAAGTCTACAACTCTATTCAAGTTCAGTTCTTGGCCAGTTCGATTCTTAAATAACTTTATTTATAGTTAATTATATATTGTAGATTCATTAATAATTATGGATGATTGTGGATGATTAGTAGATGATAAATTTAGAAGCAATTCTTTAGATGTCATATTCCTGAGGATCAGTAATCACAACAATATCTTGGTGTCATTAGACATCAAAGTTGGTAGTCCAGAGTTTGTTCTAAAGCTCTTATTTTAATGGTACAACTGGTTTCAGAACACTGATTGTGAGAAACGAATTCTTATGCCATAATCCTGTGACATTTCAATTTTTTAATGTCACAATCTTGAGATACTTCAATTTCGATGTAAAACAATGTCAACAATCCTAAGACAACAGACCACAATTCACAGTGCATTATAAAATTATAGATATAATGATAACACACTTCGATTTCAGGTGTCACAGGAACACGTCACAGAAAATGTATTATAAATTTGTATCCGAAGATACTTCAATTTTGATATGCTACAATTCTAACACAATTCTTACCAATTCCACAATATCGATATGCTATAATCCCGAGTCCTTCCAATTTTAGATTCCATAATTCAGAAACTCAATCCTTAGATGCCACAATCCTCAATTTCAAATTTCAATTGCCACATTCTCAAGACAGTTTAAAACCCAAATCCTGAATTCTGGCCACACAAGTTCACTCACACTTGACACTATCAATCTGAAATTTGATCTTTCGCGCCTCAATGTTGCCAACCACAAAACTCCCGGCTTTTCGCGAAATATGCGACTCGACTGCGTGTCAGAGCTTCTGACTCTGCGGGTGAAGATAGAAACGAAGGTCCACAAAGTGACGAGCGACGCACACGGCAAAAGAGAGACGTAACCAGAGGGAGTGAGACCGATGAAATAAACGAGAGAGAAAGAGAGACAGAGAGGGGGGGTTAGAAAAAGAGGCAAGATGGAGTGAGAAACGATATGGTGTGTGCTCGCATGTGACGTTACGATGGAGAAAAAGAGGGACGCAACACGCTGCCACACACTGATATGAATTTTGTATTTGTATATGTGAATGTGTGCAGAGAAGCGTATCCTCCCGACGAGTTTGAAACGGACGAGAGCGTCGAGCTGTCAGCGCACCCGGACCCAACCCCTCGATTCTGATCCCAACCCCCTCCCATAATTTCGCCACCCCCCACCCCAGGCATCACCCGAAAAAAGGGAGAAGAAAGAGAGAAAGGGCAGGAAAACGTGGGTTCACGAAAACTCAAGAGTGAGTGAGTAGTCCCTTTGCTTGCGTTTTCACCAGAGTTCGCATCATAATTCTTGCCCATTGCCCACCCTTCGACCGGACTCTGTCCTCCCTACTCGAAAAGCCCTTCACTGCTCTTCCCTCATTTCCTCTTTCCTATCTAGACGTGAAATCCCCATGGGAGAGCCGAAAATGTCAGCTCAAAATACACGAATTGGCTTCTCTGAGAATTGGGTAAAAACAACTGATTTCTACTTTCTGGGGTGGTTTCTTATTATACTGAAGAAAATGGGGTTTTAGGTCGTCTACCTTAGTAGTTGGACAAACTACTTTAGCAGTAGGCCAAAATACTTTACACGGAGAAAAAAGGTCTAGTTAGAGTTACAGCGCTCGGCCTTCTTTGCGAACTAATAGTATGCCGAACTAAGAATTCAGTATGGGAAACCAACACATATAGGATGAGGAATTAAGTGGAGCAGTGCGAGACGCTGAGCTAAGCAGTTACACTCGAATCCCGGTTTAAGATATTCCTAGAATTTCGTTTGGTGGTATTCAGTAGATGCGCGAGTCCGAGGGTAGAGAGGCAGATTCGGTCGTCGAATAATAGTCAAGCAGTACCGCAGCAACAGAGCGAGCAGTATCAATTCACCTTTTGCATTTATTTTTAAAAACACGTTGAAATTTTTTTTTCATTAATTTTTCATCGTCATTTAAGAATTTTCATCTCTTATGGTAAAATATTTACGTGAGTACATAATTCAATTACATAATTCGTACTATTCCTACATAATTCATATTATTCCGACTGAAAGTGGTTTGTATGGCCCTATTTGTGTTCAGAGACGCTCAAGGACTATCCCGGGTTAAGACAGACAATGCTCAAAACCCATCTTAAACCGAAATTCGAGTGTATGTGAAGCTGATAAGTTTTACTACGCTGAATAGTGTCCCAGGGCAAGGGTAGCAGAACTGAGGAGCTTACTTTCAAAAGGGAGCATATCCATAATTTGAAAAAAAAATAGTTTTTTCTTCGTTTCTGAGTCTGTGTGATGAGCTGCATCGAACTATACGTATTATTGTATGATTATAACAACAACCACTCAACTTAGTAAATTATACGACATGGCGTAGTAAAGGATAGAAGGGAGCGTAGTAAAACGCACTTATCCACTTATTTTAAGTCTACTACGCGTAGTAAGCCCTGATAGGTAGTGTATTAAACCCTTCTAAATAGCGTAGTAAAAATGTCAGAGTGATGAGGTAAGATTGACAGGTCAGCCTAGTAACTTTTACTACTCTCTGATCTTACTAGTCGGCTTGGTATTTCTAACTTGTCAGTTAGTTTAACCATATTTTACTACGCCAAATAGTTATATTGACTGGATTTTTAGTAGCTTTAACTAGATTTATTTTCCGGGTGTTTACGAACTTTTACTAGTTGATGTACCTGTTGAAATTGCTTTTGCAACAAGCCGAATAGTTATGCCTACTAATAAAATAGTTTCCCCAATTAATAAAGAAGAGGCGTATGTTACAAACCAAAATAGTTTACCCAAATAACCATTTTCTTTCAGTGCACCTCATCGAAGACATGTGTGCTGGTTTTCTTGTGCTTATTGCTGACTTAGATAATGTTGCTCTTTGGGAATTTTGTATGGGGGAAGTAGGAAGAAGTGTGAAAAATCCAACCCTGGTTGAAGAAATGGGGAAAATGGGGATGGGTTTTGCCTTTGTGTCAGAGCTAGCGTTTTTGTTTTGTAGCGAAATTAATTCGGCTCTCGGTGCGCAGTCCAGACGCATTGTTTGCGTAACACAGTCTCGTAGCGTGAATAATCACCGGGGATGAGAAACCGGGAGATAATAGTCCGAACCCTGTTTTTAATTCGATGACTTACTTGGTATCATTTCAAAAAGGCATGAAAATTGTTTTGAAATAAATTAACAAAAAAAAAATGCATTTGGCACTAGTGAGTAAGACTTTCAATACTAGCGTCTAACGGCAGAAGTCTGAACTAAAGTTGAAACCCATTTTCCTTTTTGACAAAGAGGTATCAGAATGGTTTCCTTTTTCTTACCATAAAAATGCGGATGACTACCCAAATGGAACTCACCTGAAACAAAAAAATTAAAATATTTATTAAGAGAAGTCTGATGAATAATAAACTAATTAATAAACTAATTTATGATATTAATAACACAGAAACATTTCTAAATATTTCTAATCGGAATTTTTTAATTAGAAAAATGTGGCGATTTAGGGAATCTTTTAGAAGTGCGGGTTTCCTTCCAAAAAAATGAAACAGATCACCTATGAGCGTGCGAGTTCCCTGCCCAAAGTGATGACTCTATCCAATCCATAGACTCCATTTCTCATCCGTATTCATCTTGGTTCGTGGGCTGAGCCGCAGTCCCGCCAGGGAAGAAAGAACGAAAGGCCGAATGAAGGAGAGAAGCGCCTATGATTTATGGGAGCCATTACGGACCTGATAATTATATGCTGCCCTATAGCCGCCCCCTCTTGTAAGCTGCGAAAGAAACGAAACAACGGTGGATGATATCCTGCCTGCTGACCAAGAACCAGCTCGCCAGACGCATGTTACGTGTTCCTCGTGATCGTACCGATCGAATCGATATGCCAAACCATCCGACTCTTTGTTGGCGAAGGACGGGATCGTGGTTTCACCCCTCAACCTTTTTCTACTGTTCATCCGGTCTCGTAATTTAAGGCTAAGGTTATCGCAATTAGATTAAACACATGTTCCACCACTGCTCATTTCTCGCATCACAAGTTTCAAAGAAATTTTTTGATGGATTTATGGTCTTGTTATAACATCTTCCAGGTTTCCATTTTGAATAAGGTCTTTAGAGAAATACGAGAGGTGTTCATGTACAATCTAGTGTACACTCTGTATGCAATCTTGTGCAATCTTCTGTAATTCTATGCAATTTTGCAATCTTTGAGCAATCCCATGCAATTCCATACAATATGAATGCAATTACGTGCAATTTTGGAATCTGTGTGCAATCTCTTGTAATCCCATTCAATCTGTTTGCAATCTAATGAAATTTCGTGCAATTCTATGAAATATCTATGCAATCTCATGGAGTCACATGCAATCCCATGCAATCACGTGCAATTACATGCAATTCCATGCAATCTTGGAATCCGTATACAATCTCGAGCAATTTCATACAATCTCTAAGCAAGCTCACACAATCCTTTGCAATCTGTATGCAATCTAGTGCAATCTCGTGAAATTCTTTACAATATCTATGCCATCTCATGCAGTCCTGTGCAATCTTGGAATCTGTATGCAATTTCGTGCAATCCCATGCAATCTCTATGCAATTTCATGCAAACCCATGTAATTTTGCAATCCTTTACAATTCTTTGCAACCTAATGCAATCTTGTGCAATTTCACACAATATCTATGCAATCTTGGAATCTGAACGCAATCTCGTGTAATCCTATACAATCTCTAGGCAATCCCATACAAACTCTATGCAATCCTATACAATCTCTATGCAATCTCACACAATCCTTTGGAATCGAGCAATTTCGTGCATTCTTTAGCAATATTGCAATCTGGTGTACACGGAAAATCAAAGTATAATTTACCTCTTGAAGAAATATAAAAAAAAGAGAAACATAAAAATATATTTTATATCTATAGTCTATTATGGTATTGGACCTAAAAAGTAATGGGATACCAAGTTCGAGTTAAGGGTAGATTCTCTCAATATAATTTTGAGAATTCTAATGGGATTTTATAAAATATAAAAAGCAAATAAAAAACGACACTTTCATTTGATAAAATTGACGGACGTTTAACATAACGACACTAGTGTCACGAAGTGTTTTTCGAAGGCTGGTTACCTTTTATCACCACCATCTCAACAACCAAACTGGTATTTATCGTTTATATGATGACCGCAGGATATATTTTCTCCTATCGTTTGATTTGTTCATTTTTCCGAATCCCCAGGGTCAGATCTTATATCTTAGACCAAAAAAGTAAATATTTTTTTCGAAATAGCCTTTGATTTATAAATAAGAAGAAAAGCGTTAAATCGATAGAGGAAGAGGTAGAAAGGAAAGATCATGAGAGTCTAAGGGCAGCCTCCAGCTGAAAGAAAAATTGCTGTACGTAGTTTCTGCACCCTGCGAAAATCTCCACCCTCAACTTGTCTGCTATGAAGCTCGTAAATATTGGAGAGAGGGTCCGGAACACTCCTTGTACTACTCCCCATGGACCGTCTATTACGCTGATTCTTTTACGGACCGCAATCATCTAAGTATTTCTTAACGAGTTTCCCAAACCACATTCGAGTGGACTCCATTAGACCATTTTGCAAAGTTTTCTGAGTTACTTCTATTTCAGATTTATCTGTTTTTCATTGGCCTGTTTGATAAACTGAGATTATGTGGGGATTAAAAATCTGGACAATCAGATCTTAATTCAATAGAGAGATTTAAGACTTCACTGGATTCCATTTGATTGCAAAATTCTTCAATGGGACTATCGGATGTTTCAAGGATCTTCAAGGATTTCAATACTCTTCATACGAAATTTAGGGAAGCTTACCTGACTGAAAGTGTATTGAACTTCAACAGATTTATTGGTCTTCAAAACATTTTCAAAAGATGTAACTGTAACTAAATGAAAAATTTAGAAAACTCAAATACCGTAAATGTGATTCTTTAAGAATGTAGCGAAGACAAGTCTAGAATTCATTTATTATTATTAAGCCTTCCTTGTCTTAAATTAATATGATTTTAAAGATTTTTAAGTCCTTAATTAAATAATTAGCTTCTTAAAATTTATAATATTCAAAAGAAACAGAGAAGACTTAGGTAATTTTTCACAGCCCAATAAAAGTTCTTAATTTGAACCAATGATCACATTATTCCAGCTGATTGAGACGTCGTTGAGTTTAATGTGGCGTTACGTCACGCGAGTGACTGTTACGATGGTAAATCGGTGCTTTTATTGTGTTCCACTGTGTGTTTCAGTCGCGTATGGAAGTGGGCGCGGATCATTAACATAACCAACCAACGAACCAACCAGACAACTCGATATAAGAGTACGTGTAAAAGACAGACAAAGCGTCGCTAGCCATGGTTTGTAAATTCCACCATGCAGTCATGGGTGCGTGAGGAGTAGTATAACACTGAACCCATATGGAACCATCCACATGGAGAGACCAGGTGGCCAATTCCGGTTTTCGAATCTTTGAATTTAGCCTCCTAAAACACGTTGATCCACCTCCAAGACATTTGAGGGACCTGAAAATCATGAGGGCTTGCCAATCAAATCCCCTTTCTTTCTTGAAGAATAGACTGCGATTGGTTAAAACTTGAAACCCCTGGCTGTTGGTAGTGAATAAAATCGTTGGAGCCTTTTGTCGAGTTTATGTATTTTAATTTATCAACCTTTTAACCAGGAGAAAGAAGAAATGAGAATGTCAAGAACGGTATTGTTAAATGGTTCTTTTTATCAGCAGGGATTAAGTTTTACATTTTGCCCCGCATTTTGCAGATTGGTAATTTCAAAATTGATAAAATTCCTAGTTTTTAAAGAAAATTTGGATAATGAGAAGGCCGGCTGTGAAAGGAGGAGTTTAACGTATGGAATATTTATGATGTGCAGGGGATTGCCCCCGGTCGTTCGTGGCAAGAATGTAAATTACTCGTTTAACAAGTGGGTGTAAATTTCACGAGCACAATGAAGATGAGGGCCATAATAATCGTAACGACACTGCCACAGATTTAGCGCATTAGGCACTTTGTGCGATGTTATTCCTAATCGGAAGGGTAACATTTCAAAAATTAAGTGTTTAGTGTCGGAACGTTATAGTGGATCTTGACCAACAAATGTGGGTATTAAATTGTATTTTCAATGTTCAGGCTTCAAGATGTCTATTAATAATTAAATAAATAAATTAATTAATTAATAATTAATTAATTAATAATAATTAATTAATTAAATGTTCAGGCTTCAATGTCTATTAATAAGGGAATTTATTTTATAAAATGGAATGGATTTCTGTAATAAATTCTAAATTGTGGCATAACAAACTATCTAATAAATTCCTTTTACATCTGTTGTTTGTGATTTTCCGGAAAAGCAAATGCAATTTTCTTTATTAAGAAGGGTATTTTTGTGAAAGAGTTTTAAGGATTTGAAATGATTATTGGGATATTATTTCTGATAGAACACTTTTTTGTGAATTAATTCTGATCATTAAATTATATTGATGTCACAAATAAGATTACAAAAATATCTTGTAACAAAGCAACATTTACTTTTCATTTAAAAAATTTAGATTGTTTCAAGATTATCTAACAAAAATAATCTGTTACACTTTCCTGCATTGTTGTCTAGGGCGAAGGTACCAATTACCGAGTGGGTACCATTTGTCAAGTAAACCATTGATTTCTTGTAACCTAAAACTTTTATATGATGTTTTCTTATCAAAAATCTTCAAAGAAGTCTCAATTAAGCCTCTAAAATTAAAAGTGAGGTGCACAAGCCAAAATCGCGAAAATAAACAGAACTTTATCTTCGAAATTGACAATAGGTTCCTCCTCATCAATTGGTGCGTTTATCCCATATGATCTTCAGGGAAATGTACAAGTGAGCGGTCAGGTACAATAACGGTTTACTTGTATATTCAGAAGTCACCATTTTTTCATTTGTTATTCGTAAAATTACACTGCTCTCGCGATATACTTCCCTTTGAGATAATTCCTTCCACGAATTTCCGCCGATGGTGAGGGGTCCAAGGGGACGAGAGAGAGGCGCTGTGAGCTCAGCGGAGTTTCGCAGTGCCATAGCCACAAAGCGGGCAGTACCCTAAGCGGATAATTTCGTCAGTTAACTTCAGTTCGCTTTCAGTGTTCTGGTTCCAAGGCCATTGCAGCCATACCCGAAAACAGCATTAAATCGCGAGAACAGTGTAAATGAAGAGCAACTGACATCTGAAAACACAAGTATACCGTTCATTGAATCCAACTGCTCGAATTCCTTTTATTGTAAAGAGTATCTTTCTTTCGCAGACAGTTTAATGGCTTCTTTATCATTAAAACGTTTTTGTAATAAACCAAGACTTGTTGGTTTACAATCATTTGCACCAAAAATTATTTCATGTACTTTTCTGTTGTTAGACCATTTCATCAAGAATGTTGAGGGTTGATCCGTACATGGTCTGAAGTTCCTCAGATGGTCTCTAATGAAAAAATGAGCGTTGGAAGATTCCTTTTAGTATTTGCTAAATTTACAATTGATCGGTTAGGTGCAATAACGGTTTACTTATATATTCAGAAGTCACAAATTTCTCATTTGTTCTTCATAAAATTATATTCGAAAGAAATGAAGAGCAACTGACATCTGAAAACATAAATATACCGTTCATTATATCAAACTGCTCAATTCCTTTATTGTAAAGAGTATCTTTTTCCGGAGACAGTTTAATGGCTTATTCTTTATCATTAAAACGTTTTTGTAATAAATTAAGACTTGTTGGTTTACAATCATTTGAACCAATTTCATGTGCTTTTCTGTTGTTAAAGCATTTCATCAAGAATCTTGAGGGTTGATCCGCACATGGTCTGAAGTTCCTCAGATGTTCTCTAACGAAAAAATGAACGATGGAGGATTCCTTATAGTATTTGCTGATCCTTAAGAATTCATCATAAGTTGTGCCACCAGATTTAAATGATCTCTAGATGGTAGAATGGAGGAAAATTTTGTGGAATGGGTTTAATTTAGGATTCTGGGTTTCTAGTAACTGGTTGAAGATGCCAGAGCTTGGGTTGACGATTGGTCGGCTGCTACCAAGTTGGTGCCACTCTGCTGTCTCTTGCACCCATCGGTTAGGTTACGTATCCAGGGTGTTGTTCACCGCGTTGCAATTAGCGCGCCATAAATCCTGGGGATAACGAGACACGGCGCCCTGAAGGCGTCACAAGGCGCTCTCCAAGAGAACATCCCGTTCGCCAACTCTCCGTCTCGAAAACTTCTCGGTGGGAATGGTATGGCCCGGGTGACACATTCGCCCCCTGGTTTCTCTCCGACGATGTAGCCAGAAACCCACGCGCCATCCGTCTTCTACTCGACGAAAATAACTCGAATTTAAGAAGTTCACCTTCGAAAACAATGCGGACCAAGTTTCCATTGCGTAATGGCCTCATTACAAAGAGGAAAATCAAATGGCGGCACGATCACTCAAACTACCAATATCCGCTCGCCTGCAACCCTCACGAGGCTCCTCGACTAGTATTTAAACCCGATAAATCACTCAGACGCTAAAATCATGCCAGGAATGAAAAAAGAAAGTACCGATGGATCCCTACAAGAACTCAGGAAACGGCTTAAAAACGATCTTTTGTTGTTTCACTTTATCATAGGGTACAGCCAAGATGTACGATTTTACTTATAGTTCTTGTGAGCAATTTTTTGTTTTTACAGAGAAGGAGAATTCTGAATAATCACTAAATGGATTTCTTATATTTATGCACATAAATCGGTATTTATAAACATAAATTTTGTTGTACGTTTAGTCTCGACCTTTTAAGAATTAATCAGCGCAGGAAGTCGTGGAAGAGAAGGTCAAAAAAGAATGA
>JBAGKK010000501.1:1892611-1908558 GCA_037177015.1 Euceroptres primus | reverse complement strand
ACGAAAATAGAAAAGATTCAGAAAATTCATATTATTTAGCATTCAATGTCATTACGATATTATTGATTTACAATAAATGTTGAAATATACATTTAATTCGTTTCCTATAGTCCATTTATATATTTTAAGGGCTGGAGATTGTGAAATATCACGTCGGTTTCTTGATCTTGTTCTCTACTATTTTCGTCATATTTCAGATGCATACTAACAGAAAAAACGTGCTTTAATCAAGTTTGAAATATTTTTTTTAACAAAAATTATTGGGTAAATATTGAAGATTTTTTAATTTTCACCCGTAAATGTTTTGGTGTTTGAAAGCTAATTATTTTCTTTCGTTAATTTTCGAGTAATATGGTTGTACACAAACTATGTTTTAAGGTATTTGAAAGGATTATAAAATTGTAAATCATACTGAAGAGTAAACATTTTTTATTTATGTACATAAAGAATATAATTAGTTCATAATGATGTGATATTTAATTTCGTATTCTGTCCTGAATAGTATACGTTAATTATTAATTAATTATCTGTGAAGATTTACTCGAAGTATTTTTCGTTTTTATTCGGCAACAAAAGCTTTTAGAATCTAATTTGATGGAATTAAATATGATAATGAGCATTATGAGTGTTATACATTATTGTCACGCTTTGGATTCATTAATGAGTCTTGGTTGTAAATAATAGTAAAATGTGTGAGTAACAATAAGACACTCTTGTCTTTTATCATATGACCTACAGTTCATTAACCAGTCTGATATGCAAAATGTCAATTAAATTGACCTAATATTAAGTTGACACTAATACTGCGAAAAGGTTTATTCCCTTTTTTCATTAGTCATTAAATTATTATTTAATTAATATAGTGCATTTAAAGTCATCAAGCTTATTAATTTGAAAATTAAATTTGGAATACGTTCTTTCCAATTGAGTGTCCACGCTGGGGCTTGCCGAAAAGTATGCAACCCGTCTTACACTCCAATGCTATTCTTATGGCCGTGTATGCCGGGTTGCATACTTTTTGGTAAGCCCCAGCGTGGACACCTTGTATGTATAAAGAATTTTTGTTTAAAAAAAAATTTTTTTAAATTCTTTCTTGTTTTGAAATATGTAAGACTGACAACATTTAAGGATTTTTGATTACTTTATTTTTCAAGTCAACTTTTTCTTTCAAAGTTGGCACAAAAAGTTTTTTCTTATTGCAAATCTTTAAAGTAGAGCTCTTGAGAGTCACATGCGTCTGTAATTTTACCAAAAATTTATATTCTATCACTAAATACTTTTTCAGTTTATCCTGTAAAATTTCATTTTTGATCTTTACCGGGTTGTCATTTTCATGTTTTTTCATTTTGATCAAAGATCGAAGATTCAAAGTTCGCCGGGTTTTAATTCATTTATTGTCCGCAAGATGGCGTCGCCCCTATATAAGCGATTTCATCTAGAAATACCCTTAGTGCATATTATGCTTTGGTAGGAGAGAGTGAGTGTGATGGCGGCGCGAGTCCGCTTGAAGATGCAATGCGGCACGGCATTGCCCTTCGTTTTTCTCGCGATTGTGTGCAGTGTGGACATGGTGTGTGGTATATTTGAACATAGACATTGCAGTCATCAGCACCCACGAGTTCACGAGGTGAGTTCCTGCCAATTTTGTTGAACAAGTTCGAGCGCGAAGAGCGATTCTAACCTCTTTTTCTGACTGTTTCTGTCTCCCTGAACAGACACGCCGGCACCAATCTTCCTTCTTTTTCCCTCGAAATCTCTTTTCTCCCTTTCTCTTGGCATTCGTCTGCCTGGATCCTTTCGCTTCGGTTCGTTCGACACAAGGGATAAGATGAGCGGGTATCTTCTTCCTTAGGAACGAGAAATCAACATAAAAGTGTCAAAATACTACTCGACGTCAAATGTCAGTGATAAATGAGATCGGCAAATGGAAAAGTCTATATGTACGGTGTTGCACGTTCAAAGAGCATTTTCAGGTGTCACGTGCGTCACTTGTTTACGTTCCCCATGACAGTTATAGTGGTGAGCACTATCAACTGTTTTAACGATTGCTTTGAGCACTCCAGTCTCTCTGAACCTGACTTTAAACACCTCGTAGTTTAAAGCACGTGGTTTGAATAGGATTGTGATTACCCCAGAAATCGTTCGAATCTCGTTTCCTGTAATTTCGCTTCATCAGATGTTTTTAGTTAAGACTATTATTTCTCCTAAATGAAGATTAGTTTTCGAAATAACATTAGTGTGTCGCAAGTCAGCGGTTTCATTTGTTTCGTGATTTGCTTTCAAAATTATGGGGTAGAGGTAGAATATTCCTGAAGCAAATGATGTTTACCGTTCCTACATTTTAAATGAATAATATCTGAAATAGAATTTAAGGTTATGTCACAAAACTGTCTGAATTAAGAGAGTGTTTCTTTGTTTGACTTGGGAGAAGGTAGATAATAGAATTCATCAATTGTTGTGAAAAATTGTTATTTAAAAAAAAAATGAAATATTCTAGTGGAAAAAATAATAATCTGTAGAACGTGGTGTGGTTTGTTTATCGATTTTCAATCTGTCATCGGAGTTCAGCACGTGTTTCAGAGTCTTAGTCACGTGGTTTTTCAGTGGTGAAATCGATTACGTAGTTCCCGCATGAGTCATTCTCCCTGAATTTCATCTCTTCCTTTTTAAAAATTGCTTTCTTATTTACCATTTTAGAAAATAAATTTTATGTCTATGAATCATGTTAACTTACTTATTCTTCTTTGAAATAGATTGTAAATTTTATTTGGAAATAAAAAAAAATGCACGACTCAGCAGTTGGAGGATTCTTGATGACAATAAATATCTTAGTTCGATAAAAGTCCAGGTTATGGCCATTTCTATTGGCAAACTTCGACATGAAGAACTTGTAACAGATTCTATAAAAGCTTGAACTGGATTTTGTGAGAAATAAAGCAACAACACTGAAGTCAGCGTCTTGTGAAAAAAGTGAAAATCGTTGAGTGAATAAAACAACCAGGCACTTTTCGTTTCTATTTATTTTCCAAGATACAACCGAAACATTAAATCATTCATTTTATATATTTTTAGGTATTGATTTATAATTCATGCCTGAGTGCAGTCATTCGCGAATTTTGAATTATTTCGTCTCAAGTTCACTGGAGGGTTGAAATATTTTCTGCAACTCTATACTTAAATGCTTTAAATAACTACTCTACTGTACATTATATAATATATATTAACGTATTGCCACGTTTCAGTTGCACCATGTATAATGTTTCGATTGCAACGCGTTTCTTTTTTACAGAATCTACCAGGCAAATAGAATTAAAGAAAGTAAAGGGAACAATAGTAAATGACGTAAATATCATAATGGAAAAAGATGCAGCAAAGTGCTGTGACCTGCGGCGAGCACAAAACTGATTATACCGAGCAGCTCGTAGTTATGCCCTGGATGGGGAGATACTAAGTGGCAATTAGTAATTTGCAATTAGTGATTGCCAGCGCGCTCGTGTGCGTTTATGAACGTGGAAGAAATTTTGACCTGAAAAAAAAATTGAACTTTGTTCAGGATTCTCGGATTCGACGCAAATTCAGAAAATTTCGAGATATTAAAAGATATTAAAAAGTTGCAGGGATGCTACAGGTCAGGGAATTCTGGAAACTAAGGGAATTTAAAAATAGTCAGGGAAAACTTGACAAGAGTCAGGGAATTTTTTTGATTCAACAAATTATAATTATAACTCAACAGTTATAATTATAATTCAACAATTATAATCTCACCAAAAACATCTAAGATGCAAAAAACTCCGTCAAGTAAAAAGTTATCAATACCAATATTAAAGAATATAATCTTATTTAAATTGGTTATTACTATTTATGTAAGTAATAAATAAAAAATTAATAAACTAAAGAAAAGAACAGAAAAAAATTATGAAAACTTTGCAAGAGGTTGTCACTAAAAACCGAAAACATCTCGCCATGTTTTCATAATTATTTTCTTTTCTTTTCTTCAGTTTATTAGTTTTTCATTTACTTAGATAAGAATAACCAATTTAATTAAGATTATATTCTTAAATATTCCTTGGTATCGATAACTTTTTAATTGGCAGAGTAATCTTGGATGTTTTTGGTGAGATTTCCCTTTTGTTTAATTAACATTTTCGTAAAATAATTGATAAATCGAAATTTCCTGAAATATGTATTGAGAAACTGATCTAACAGACTTCTCTTTAAATTTTTATGCCAATCGGTTTACTATTGTGCGCTGTAGGTCTGTTCAATTAATGAAAATTTGTGTTTTTTTCAGCAAAATTGAAAAATTTCGCAAAACAATTGAAAAATCAAAATTTCCTGACATACGTATCGAGAAACTCATCTGAAAGATTTCTCTTTAAATGTTGGTGTCAATCGGTTCACTAGTGTAGGCTGTAGGTCTGTTCAGTTAATGAAAATTGATGTTTTTTTCATAAAAAGTGATAAATTTCGCAGAATAATTGATAAATTAAAATTGCTAAAATGTGTATCGAGAAAATCATCTGACAGAATTCTCTTTAAATTTTAGTGTCAATCGGTTCACCAGTGCAGGCTGTAGGTCTGTCTAATTAATGGTTTTTCAGTTTTCAGAATCTGCTAAATCCAGTTTCTAAATATGGATAATCTGCACTCACAGAAGTTATTTTTCAGCGATTGATTATTGATTCCAAAAGGTTTAATACAAATCGGTGAAGAATTATTGTCTGATGTGTCCAATACAGATTTATTTGGTGGCGATTCACTATACCGCGAATCTTGATTATATAAAATTATAATATTACAAAATTGTAATATTCTACTATTGTAATTATTATTATCCTGGCAGATAACGGCCAGGGAAATTGAAAAATAGGTCACTTAAAAGTCATGGAATTTTGAAATTGAATAAAGTGACCAAAGAAATCAATCAGGACTTTCTCAATAATTAAAAATTTCCACCAGTTTTTGTTTCGGATGTTTGCTTCGAGTCTCCTTGTTACAAAAAAACATTTGCCGGCCAGCAGGGGTCCGTTTACGATTCTTTCTTTCACATTGCACATTTTCTATTCCACATTATTTTTTTAAAAATTTTGTTCTCACTAGAGAGCGGACTAGACTGGCTATTAAATTGGCTGCGAATCGTCTGCGAAAAAAGAAGCACTGCCCGGGGAGGTGGGGAAAGGGAAAAAACGAGCAGAAAGATTTGAATTTACAAGTCTTTCTGCTCGCTTTTGCCCCTTCCCCACCTCCCCGGGCAGTGCTTCTTTTTTCGCAGGCGATTCGTAGCCAATTTCATACCCAGTCTGGTCCGCTCTCCAATCATAATTACCAATCAATTACATAACAATTAAGAACCAATTTTCATCTGAAGTGATCTTTGTAAAAATAATTGCACATTTTATCCTTTTACTCTCAACTTAAAGCTTTTAGAAATCGATATCAATTATTAATGAAGCATTTTCTTTTTATTTCGCATTGTTGACCAATTGCATAATTAGTATAATTAATGGTTGTGTTACTTGCATAATTAAAGTTAATAAACTGTTGAAAATATTTACTTTTATTTCCTAATTCTTTTTACCCCTTTCTGCATAAAAAATGTCTAGATACCCAAATAATTTTGAATCGAGGCTATATAAACAAAAAATTGCAAAAAAATAGGCTCATTTTTCTTGTTCTGAAGAGACCTTTTAAAGGAGGTTATTGTCGGAGAGATATAAGTGCATCAATAAATTGAGGCGGTGCGCATCCAGCCTATATTTACTCTATTATGCAGGACCGTTTTTATAAGCCGTTTACGTTTAACGGCAAATCATCATTTAGATGCCGCGGCGCGATACGGGCCATAAATCCTGCTGATATGGTGTTGGCTATGTTATGATGGCGCGGGCCACGCGTAGGTCAGTGCCGCGCTCTCATTTGAAAAGAGGGGATGGGGAAAAAGATGGCAGCACCGAAAGGACTTCACCCCCGGCAACCCCCAGAGGATTTTGGCCACCAAATGACATAGTCCGCCATCTCTTGTGATTCGCCGCAACATCCTGTTAGTTCAGGGTTCCTCTTAAATTCTACAGATGGCCCATCTCGCGTTTCGGGGAAAACTCGATCGTTTCATTTGTCATTTTCTACTTTTGCGACATTTTTCACACTTTTATGTCTCTTCTGATGCTAAAAATGGGGTTAATTTTTCGGAAGTAAAGTAATGTTTAAGACGTCGTGTCTTAAAAAGTTTAAGTAATAATGCTGAAAATGAGAGCTTTTTTTTAAAAAAAACAAAGAATATATTTGACTGAAGTTATCTGTAAACAGTTCCAATCAATTAGACTTTTGATATAAAAATGGGCGAAAATTAATATTTTCGTTATAAACTAATAGCATGATATAATTAATTTTGATAAATATTACATGAAGTTTTTTTTATTAATTTATGTTTATTTTTGTTCATTCTTATAGGCTTCTTAATACAACTTTTTAAAAAAAATTGATTACGTTTTCTGTTGAGAAATTAACCAGTGTAAGGTAACGACCCCAATAGTGGGGTCGTGGGGTCTATTATAGAAATTATAACTATTATTATAACAATTATAAATAATGTTCGGTCACCCTATGCTAAATAATTATTTAAATAAATACTTGTCATAGATCATTACTCAGTAATTGTTAAAATTACCCTATTTTAAACCCTATTTTAAAATTTCACATTTTTTCATGATGTAGAACAAAAAAGTTTAGAGAAATTTTGCTAACCAAAAAGTATAAAATTATTTTTTCAACAATTGCATGTCTCACAATTGTGATTTAAATCATTTACTACTTCATTAAATAACATTTTTTTCAATTAGATTAAAAATTATGTTTTTAAATTTGGAGACGAATATTACAAAAGACTATCTTTGACAGTGCAGATATGAAAATGTATTAATTTTTAGAGATTAAGGATTTTTGAAAAATTTGTTTCAATCCGTGATTTATAAATATGCAGTTCGAAAATAAAAGATAAATATGTTAATTTAAAAAGAAAATAAACCAAAATAATAAAATTTAATTTCAACCGTGGCAATAATTGAATTTTCAGAAAGATTTTTATAAGCACTTTATCCACACTCAAAAAAATTTCTGGTAAAATATGCCCTTACTATTTTTTCTGGTTAATTTAACCAGAATTCTGATTGTTTTAAACCGAATTTCTGGTTACTTTAACCAGTATTCTGGTTAAGAAACCGAAATTATCTCTCTGACAAAAATTCTAGAAATATATAATGAATGCTTGACTTTTTCAAAATCTCTGGTCGTTTTCAAATAAACTTCAATTTTCCCATTTCAAAATCAAAAATGCACGTTTTTTTTTTAAACGAGATAAAATACGAAATAACTTTAGGGTTATTCTCTTAAACCTAGCAATGGAAAAGTCGACCTAAGGAATAATGTCACTTATGTATCTTTTTACTTTGGACTGGAGTATATATATTTCTTGATGTTTTTCAACGTTAATTTTAAGTTTTTCACAAAAACGACACGATCATGAGATAAGAAAAACAAACACTGTCAATTTTATACAAGAACTATACTTTGTCATATAAAAAAATTATTATTTCTTTATTTCCAATTAATTTTTTGTGAGCTGATGTAATATTGATACCTATCTTCGTTTGTTTTATTTTTGCACTTGATCTTAAAAATATTTATGAACGTCAGATTTCAAAAGGCGTAAAATATGTTTTCAAAATTTTTAAAATGCTTTAACTTCTTGAATTCTTGTCAAATATGTCTAAGGGAGCTTTTATTAATTACAAAAGACACAAAAGACTAAATGTGAGCAAGATAAAAATAGTAAATGCGAACATATAAGGGATGAAAATATATTGTTCTTTTATTTTCTTATGTAATTATTGAACGCTCCATAAGTAATTAATTAATATTTCGTGTGTGGAAATGTCTCGCAGATTCCTTGAAAACCTGAGATCGAAATTTTAGATAAATAAATTCCAATACCTTCTTATATGATAAGAATATAAAAATTTGTAATAAATCCAATTAATCTACGTTTTCATGAGATAATGCAGGAACTCAATGCGATAAAGAAATGGTTTTATAATTTAAATAACAAAATAAATTACATGTCATCAACACCCCTATAGCGTGCAATAGTCATTCAATATTCTGAAAATTTTTGAACGCAATTTTCTCAAAACCCCCAGCGTTTGCAATATTTGTATAAAATATGGGTTACTACAGATTCAAAGAGGATTTGGTCGACTGAAAATAGAGTCAATTTTCTTCCTCTCCCATAATTCATTTTTGATACAAGACTCTTTTCGATCGGTGGCGGTTCGTCCCTTAATCGTTATTCCGTCGATACGAGCAATTTCACGCGATCGTCGAACACGAAGAAGCCAGCCTCTGTTTTATAATAGTTATAGTTCCTCCACCGCGAAACCAAACGTGCCTTTACGTGCTTCCATGCACTCTAATAATAAACCTTGGCACCTGGCTGGTCTGATGTAAGGACCACCCAAATTATCACTGCTGGCGATCCAGAGAGATCGGTATAAAACCATGTAAAAATTCTGATTGGTATTACACGAGTCGAGCGAAGAGTAGGTCGATCAAAGTGATTGATAAGCAGTGCCACGCGTCTTGCGGGACGGAAAAGTCCAGCCAGACCGCCCGCGGCGTTGTCGACAATTTATATAGCCAATTGAAACCAACTTTGTTCATGCCAATCGGTAAACAAGAACCAAGCCTTTTCTATTCATTGCCATTCTTCCCGCCGACTTAGCGCATAGAAACGACCAAATTTTCCTCTCTTTTACCCATAGGCAGCATAAGCACTCTTTAAATGGCGCGATAATCACTCCGGGTCTGGTTAATTGGCCAGAGAAAGAGGAAAAAAGTATGGATTTTTATCGAGAATTTAGATACTTCTGCTTAATTTTATAATTGTTTTAATTTGAACCAGATATATCTCGTGACAGTTTACAATTACGACATTTTTCGATTTTTATTTTGATAATAAACTTCAAAACAAAATTTTCATCCCTTTGATCATGATATAAATACGAGGGGTTAACAAGTTCTGAATTCAGGTGTACACCTGTTTCTGAATACTTTAGAATTCACTTGATTTTTTGAATTTACTTGAATTATTTAGAATTCACTTGAATTTTTTAGAATTCTTTGAATTCTTTCGAATTCCTCTGAATTCTTTTGAATTCTGAGCTTTTGAATTCACCTTGAATTGTTTGAAATTCCTTTATACTCTTCAAATTGTTTTAAATTCACTTTTGAAATATTTTGATTTCCTCTGAATTCATTTGCATAATTTTGAATTATTTTGAATTATTTTTATTTTTTTTTAATTCTCTTGAATTCGTTTGAACTCATTTCAATTCCGTTCGTCTTTTAAATTCACATTGAATTCTTTGCAATCCTTTAAATCAATTGCAAACCTTGAATCATTTTGAGTTATGTATTTTGAATTCCATTAGTCTTTTGAATTCAATCTGAATTCGCTTTTCAAATGAATTTCAAATCCCCTTGATTTCTTTTGAATTCCCTTGAATGCACATTGCACCTTGATTACTTTGGAATTTTTTTAAATTATGTAATTTGTATTTTGAATTTGTTTGAATTATTTTGAATTCGTTTGAATTATTTTGAATTCATTTGAATTATTTTGAATTTCTTTGAAATATTTTGAATCTGTTTGAATTCATGTGTGCATAAAAATTGCTAGTGGTGAACCCCTTGTGTTCCTGTGGTTAAGACTTCCTTATTTAAAACACGAAAATTTTAGGACCAAAAATTTTTTACTTTTTTCGGAAATCACTGCCTTCTTTTATAATCCCTATGATAAGGGGATGAAGTCCGGAAGGGTTAGGGGTAAAATACTTATTTTACAATATTTTTCCTGCATGTGACGTGGAACGAAGAAAACAGCCTTGCGACCGAAAATGAGTTTCCGAGAAAAAGCGGATCAAAGTGAAAGGAAGACGAAGGAAGACAAAAGGGCCCTCGTACAACTTTGAGCTCCAGAAAATTCAATTTTGATCGTGGAGCAATGGAGATTTTGTTATTCGATAGGGGAAATCTTCATTATTCAGAATCAATGAAAACCTGAAAATCGATTTTTCGATCGTAAAGCTGGTTTCTTCGTTCCACGTCACATATTATTAAATAAACCTATAATTCGTTAAAAATGTTTGATCACAGAATTTGTGTAGGATCAGGAAACATAATGCGGATTCAGATTTCAGAAACGATGAATACAGTTATAAGCAAAAATTATTTCTAATTGTTGGAAACTTTAGGTAGGCTTTTCGACACCAAAAATAGAATAGTACGTTGTGATACAAGTGCAAAAAGACGGACGTTTGATAAAGGTTGTGAAGTTGGCTGAACGAGCCGGAAGCAAGTATCACAGGCACACGTGCCTATGATACGAGCTGTAGGCGAGTGTTGTCAACTTCAGAGGCTTCGTCGATGTCCGCCTTTTTGCAGTCGTGTCACATTATACTTTTTATAAAGAATGCACAAAAGTCCGCGTTTTTGTCCATGGAAATTATACGAGAACACATATAACTGAGCACAACTAAAAAATGGCTGAACGTAATTTTCACTGGTTGTCAAATACGATTAAATTTTCTCCCGCCAGGCGACGCGTTGGTAGGGCTCCTAGGTAACTAAAGTGTTAAAAAAGCGTGCGAAAAGTCTCTAGCATGTGAAGAAAGTTTGCGAAAAAAGTTGCGCATGCACAGAATTTGTTTTTCGTATACCTAACCAAAAAGCGCCACTTCTCGTATACTTTCCATGGACAAAAACGAGGACTTTTTATGCATGTGTTCCAAAAAATATATTTGAAATTAATTTACACAAGTTTGGGAAAATATGTGATTGAAACTCAGCAAACCATCAAAAAACGGATGTTAGAAGATAATTTGAAGCAAAATAAAATAAAAAGAAAAACTGTTAATTCCCCGTATTATTTTTTATTTATTATTGCTCCCGGATCCAAATATGGATCAAAGTTTCTTGCTCCCAAATCGTTAACAAACCGCTGTTACTTGACACCTTTACTGTTACAAAACTTCAAAATGATACTTTATTTAAAACTGAGCATACTTTTTTTTACCAAGTTTCATTTTGAATAAAGTAAATTGATAGGTTGAAAAAAATGCCTGGTGTTTTATAATTTATGTAAAACAAACTTTGAATAAAGTTTAACTTTCTTCCTGTTCAAACTAGTTTTGTGTTGATTATAACAGATATTGATTCGTTTAATTTTTTTTTCAGAAAAATGGTATCGGAAAGCAGTGACGAAATTTTTTTAGATGCCAAGAAGATGGACTGACGTTTCGAGTATCGAAGAATATAAATGATGGTCTTGGGAAGGGGATGCAACTTCATCCGACAGGTAGTAATATTCCTCGTAGAGGCAGTAACTCATGCTCACTAAAGTCGAAGGAAATTGTGATATGATATGAAAAAATGAAAACAGGCGTGGTTTTGTGTATGTGTATTAATGTAAGATGCTTACAGAAGAGGAAGAATCAGAAGAAGGGAGAGGAGAGGGAGAAAAGATGAAGAAAAGAAGAAAAGATAAAAAGAGGGAGGAAGATAGTAAGAGAGAAAGAGTGAAGAGACCAATTAGTCTGCATAACTGTTTTATGGCTCACGTTACATCCGCACAGGACGTGAAGATTTTATCGATCCACGAACAAGGATGTTAAGCTAGAAAACATTTTCTCACGCGTCCTGAGGTCACCCAAAAATTCTCGTAAATATGAACCTAGAATCTAAAGTCTAGACTATAGTCTAGTAACTAGTGTCTAGTAAATCACGAGGTGCGGCTATCTTCTTAGAAATCATACTAATTATTTCTTCTTTACTTTCAGGATCATGAGGTCATCTCTCAGGGTTCTAACGTGCAGATTAAATTTTGAGAGAATGTTTCTTTCAAGCTGTACTGTTAATTTTCGAGAGTGACAAGATATTCGATTCAGAGGTCGTTCACATACTTGTCTCTTTCTTATTTTTGGAAAAGAATCTTAACTTTTTCAAGATGTTTTTGAAGATTGTGACTAGGTGTTTTTTAACTGTTAATTAACTTGATCATCGATTACAAAACTAAGAGTAAAGGTATAGTACCACTCCAAAATACTAGAACGATAATGACTTGATTGCCAAGTGCTGGAATAATATTGTTCTATTCTCAGTATTTAACCAAAATTAGATCTAGATCATTGGTGGCTAGTATTGGTCCAGTACGAGGCCAGTTTTCGACAAATATGTGGTTAGTATTTGTCCAATATTTTATAAAAGAAAAGTCTTATTTTAAGCGAAAAATTTTCTTCTAATATGTAATCTAAATTAGCTAAAAACAGATTTAATTAAAGATTGGCTAAATTAAAAGTGTAAACATCTTAAGACTTTATTTTTACTGTTTACGCGGCAATATTAGTCTAGTACTTGGAGAGTATTAGTCCGGTACGCGGTCAGTGTTAGTCTAGAACTTGGACAATATTGGGCCCATATTGGGGTAGTACACAGGCAGTATTGGTCTAGTACTTGTACTTTATTTGTAGCCAGCATTGGTTCGGCACGTGGTCAGAATTTAGGCAGTACCCCGTCAGTACTAGTCCAGTTCTTATTCAGTATTGGTCCAATATTTGGACAGTATCGGTTCATAATTGGTCTAGTTGTTAGACTATATTGGTCAAGTACATGGACAGTATTGGTCCGGTTCGTGGTCAGTATTGATCCAAGACTTGGTCAATGCTAAAACAATGTTAGTCCAGTTGTTGTTCAGTATTGGTCCAGTCCTTAGTCAGTATTGGTCCAGTATGTAAATACTTCGCAATCTGTATTAGTTCTCTTCTTGGACTATATTAATTCAGTACGTGGTCAGTATTACTCTGGTTACTGGTACATGGTTAGTATTGGTGAAGAACTTGGGCAGTGTACGGCCAGTATTAGTCCAGTTCCTGGTCAGTATTTGTCCAGGTCTCAGACAGTATTGGTTCAGTATTTGGGCAGTATGCAATCAATATTGGTCCAGTTCTTGTACTTTATATGTGATAAGCATTGATCCGGTACGTTGTCAGTATTAGTCCAGAATTTGAACAGTACCCAGTCAGTAATAGTCCAGTTCTTTGTCGGTATTGGTTAAGTTCTCAGGAAGTATTGGTAAAAAATTTGGGCAGTATTGGTTCCATATTGGTCTAGTTCTTTGAGTACATGGACAGTATTAGTCCAGTTCGTGGTCAGTATTGGTTCAAAACTTGGTCAGTGCTCGAGCAATGTTAGTTCAGATGTTGCTCAATATTGGTCCAGTTCTTGTACTTTATTTGTGGCCAGCATTGGTCTGGTACGTGATCAGTATTGCTTCCGAATTTGGGCATAACCCAGTCAGTAATAGTCCAGTTCTTATTCAGTATTGGTTCAGTTTTCAGGAAGTATTGGTCCAGAATTTGGACAGTATTGGTTCCATATTGGTCTAGTTCTTGGAGTATATATTGGTCCAGTACATGGATAGTATTGGTCCAGTTTGTGGTCAGTATTGGTCCAGAGGTTGGTCAGTGCTCGACCAGTGTTATAGCCGAGTTGTTGTTCAGTATTGTTCCAGTCCTCAGTCAGTATTGGTCCAGTAAGTGAGCAGTACACAGTCTGTATTAATTCACTTCTCGAACTATATTAATTCAGTACGTAGTCAGTATTTCTCTGGTACATGGTTAGTATTGGTGAAGAACTTGGGCAGTGCGCGGCCAGTTTTAGTCCAGTTCTTGTTCAGTATTAATCCAGTTCTCATACAGTATTAGTTCAGTTTTTTGGGCATTGCGTAGCCAGTATTTCCTCCGTTATTGAACGTGGTCCAACGTGGCTATCATTGGTCCAGTATTTTGTCAGTACGCAGGCAGTATTAGTACAGTACATGGCCAGTATTGGTCCAATACGAGGTCAGTATTGGTTCATAACTGGGTCAGTACTTGACCAATATTAATCCAGTTCTTGTTTAGTATTGGTCCAGTTCTCAGACAGTATTGATCTAGTATTTGGGCAGTGTACAGTTAGTATTGTTCCAGTTCTTGGACGGTATTGGTCCACTTTGTTGTCAGTATTAGTCCAGTACTTGGTTAGTACACAGCCAGTAATAATCCAGTTCTTTTTCAATATTGGACCAGTTCTCAGACAGTATTGGTAAAATGCTTGGACAGTATTTATTGGTCTAATACACCACCAGAGTTGACAATAATGTGGAATAATGATTATGAATAAGACCTGTTAACGTGTCACTTTTACCACTTTCTTTCTCTGTTCAAGGTGTCTTCTGATAAGACCGTTGTAGATCGATACCGGTCGCTCTAATTAGAGCGAAGTTCGAATTGGCTCGGGCAAAGCGGACGGTCAGTATTTCCAGCAGACACCAGATGAGCGCGTCGCGATAAGTCTCAAGACAAGTGTAGCTCAAGATGGTGCTAGATCCCGTGGTAAAAACTCGACTTGAATTGCGCAAAGCGCAGAAAATGCGCTTCGCTTCTAAGATTCTCATCTGCGCGGCACGGATGCTGGGCTCTATCTCGTTCGCGGATCGACGATCTCGATTCCCGCGAACGAGCGACCTCTCCGATATCGTGATTTGTTTCGTTTCGAGGAGAGGAAGAAGATCAGAGTGCGAGAGAAAAAAAATCATGTGAGTGACTTATGCGCCCATTTCAGTTAATATTCCCGTTATGCTCCCTTCTAGCCAACAACACCGGTGGATATAATGGACGCTGGAACCTCAACGCCCGAACTAAAACCGCGCCGAGGGCGTAAAAGGGGAACCAAAAGGCCGCCTCGTCATCCGTCAACTGTCAGACGTCCGACCAATCCTGCACCAAGGAATACGAGTCGACGAGCCACCCACGGACCCAAGGGCAAATTATATGCCTAACCTAACCGTGCCTTGCTTATACTCAGAAATGAAGAATATACAGTATAATCAACAAAAATCAAGCGACGCTTGTATCACGAAGATAAAAATCCTGGATGAAAATCTAATTCATGATATGGCATGGTGGGAATTAGGGTTTCCAGTGTTAACCACTTCAATGGTATTGACGCATTTCTGCGTCAAAACTGTCAATGTCGCAATTCTGCGATCTATTGAAAAGAATTGAAAAGAACTCAGAGAGAATCTTCTGAATCCCGTTATGCACCAAACGCGAATTGGTGCTCAACGCCAATTCTTCGCAATTCGACAGAACGGAATTGAAAGTCTCCACCTCTATTCGTGAGAATTCAAAGCAGGAGTCAAACTCGGTCAATTCTTTTGAATCCGTGAGCTCGAATTCGTTTGAATGACTGTTTATTTCACTTTAATTTTGCTTAACCAAGTACAATTTGAATTCTTTTTAATTCCGAAATAAGGAATGGAATAAATTCGAGTCTTTTGCATGCAATCCGAAGGAAGATTAAATTCTTTTGAAATCGGCTGAGCAAAATTAACTTCAATTCGAGTGTATTCAATCTGTTCCTATAATTTCGTTACAGAATTTCACTTCGAAAAAGTTAGCTTTTAAAAATTGTAGCTTACCAATACTTATTAAAGTACTTAGAGACGTTTCTAACATCAATTTGACGAAAGTAGAACTTAAAAATTTTTAAGTTCCAAAAATTTGCAAAGTGCAAGCCCCAGCACGTAAGTTTAGGCCATCGCACAATGAAACAGGGAAAGTCATGCTGTCCTTCTATATCGCAGAGCTTTGTCTCTTTCCTGCTTCATTTCCGCTGTTTCGGCGGCGCCGGCGTGATTGTGCTCGGTCTTAAGGCGTCGTGTTAGTCACATTTCCAGGGTTGCGAAGTGACGCGTCACTCGAGGTTTTCTACGTAAAGTACCTAAATGAAGTAATTTACGTAGAAAACTGTAGAAAACTAGTAAATTACATGACAAAGATGGCGGTTGTCTGTTT
>JBAGKK010000501.1:1877514-1890069 GCA_037177015.1 Euceroptres primus | reverse complement strand
GTTTACCTGCGAAGGATAATGCTCTGTTGGCAAGTGATTTTACCGACGGGGAATGACGTCACAATCTGTTTTCGAAAATTAGGTTATGTTTGAGGTAATTTAATCATGTAATAAACTAAGGATGTAAAATACCTGGTAAATTACTGTAAAAAACCATGTAATTTACCTCGGGTATTTTACTTGCACAACCCTGCACATTTCGGAACTTTAACCTTTAGAGGGCCGGCAATTAGGGAGGAAAATCGACCTCAGAAAATTGGCCCAAAAGGTATCTTATATTATAAGTAAGGAATGATCGAAAAGAGACAATCGAAATGATCAAAAGAGACAAAGCGCTGCGATATAGAAGGACAGCATGACTTTCCCTGTTTCATTGTGCGATGGCCTAAACTTACTGATCATAGACAAAGTCTCGATCAGGGGGTGAGCCAATATATTGGCTTTTCGGCCCTCTAATGGTTAAGGAATAATTCGAGCATGCGTACTAAAAATCTCTGCGTTCGTTCAATGTTTAATCTATTAATCAAATGTGTAAATAATTAAGATAAAGAATTGAAAAATAAGCTGCAATTTTGTAAACGTGCATATTCCGATAGATATAAACGGAAAGTTACACGCAATCAAAATCATGCAGTTTAAAGGTTATATTTCTCCCGCTTGACGTCAAGAAGTATTTGGTTTTTTTCTAATCTAAAAATTTATAGACATCGGGACCAAAATTATTATTTTTATCTAAGTTCTTATGTGAATTTTCGTGTTACTGCTTAATTGAATCAAATGCCAGAGATTTTCGGATGTGGTGTGCGGATTATTTCAATGCGATCGACTTGATGGCATTGATCGACTTGATCGACTTCATCAGGTCTTTATGCTCTGCTTATCGATTATAATATACTTTTTGCAAAGCATATAAAAAAATCCCACTCAATTATTATTACAACAAATTTTTTATATGTTACTTTTCACTTGGATCCGAATTCGAACCTCTCTTTTCTAATCCTTTTCAATTCGTATCGATCAAGCGAATTGGTCGCGTGTGATCTGAATTCGTGCTAATTCTATTTAATTATAATGCTCGGATCGAATAACGGTATTCAAACGAATTCAAAATGTCTATTCTTCTCAATTCTTTTGAATTCATTTTTTTGCTGGACATTCAAAATCAAAATTCCAACATTCAAAATGGTCGTCCAACTTTGATAAAAATCGAACTGCCAGTTTTGACTCAGTTGGTGCTGATTTTCGTACCAGTCAAGTGGTAAATACATATACGTGATCCCTATATTGATATTTTCCATCAATGCTAAGATTTTTGAAAGTCTGTCATCCTAAAGTTTCATGACTTTTAGAATATAAACATAAAATGTACTTAATCTTGCTACGGAATTAACAATCGACTGTTTTGCTTCCCACGGGATTTTTTTTTTCGATATCGAAATTCTCCAGACATTATTTGAGCAAATTTTGATGCAGTTAACTTATTTTTAAAATGAGGTATGAGGGTTAGTGTCGGCATCAAAGTTTCACCTAAGACCTAAATATGTGTACCTACTAACTGCTTTAATTTCTTCATTCTTCATACATAGGTCATTCATAAATAAAGAAGTGAGAAACGGACTGAGAAACTCTACTAACTTTTCAAATGTAAATAAGTGATAAACAATTAACACTTATTGAAAACTTTCCATCTATCAAAGATAAACAATTATCATAAATTCTTACCAGTGCAGTGATAAAAATTTATCTGGGGATGAAAATACTGGTCTTGTAAAACTTTATAGGAACCTTACCTGAAACAGAAATAAGAAAATAAAAGATTAATAATTTAATTTACATCAACATTAAAGAAAGAACTCAAGTTTATTGTGTACCCTTTTTCACGTATTTCTTAAACAATTAATTACTTTGAATTTTTTAAGGTATTAACCCTATCAGGAATACATTTTTTGTTTGCAGGAAAACAATTTCTAATGACTAGTTTAGAATCTAAAGAAGCAAAAAAATCAACATCAGAAAATCAAGATTTTTCAAACTTCAAACTTCAACTTCAAACTTCAAAACCTTTCAAACCTCTTCAAACTTTTTTCTCGAAAACTAATAACAATTTTTGATCTAAAAACCAGCATAAAGAATTACAATTGTACTGAGGAAGTATGAGAATATTTTTCCAATATATAGTACCAAAAATATCTTAGTTATACACAAAAAATTGCAAAAACAAATCTTATTTAAAATAGAACTTCCTAACTATTAATTATGAACTTAACATAACAGTAGAGACACACTCAGACAGAAGTTTTGTTCACTGAACAAAATCGTTTATCTGACTGCATTTTGTTAATTTAAAAAGAACATTTTAGTTATAATTGAGTAAAATTTTTTATCAGTGTTGATCGAAATCGGTTACAAAATATTTACAAAATATTTTGTTGATTCAGCCAATAATTTAGTGATTGAACCAACAAAAATGTTGGTTCAACCAAATATTTAATATACAGTGTACATTGTACAGTAGTATTTAAATTTCTCTTTTATATATAGAATCTAATACACTTTTTCCTTTTATTAAAAGAGTAAAAATACGAAACTAGAATTCCAATCAGTTGAAAAAAAATTATAGAAACACAAACACGCCGCTCGTTTCCAAGAAATTCGCAGACTTCGCGAACCAACCGCGTTTCGATCAGCCGATAGTTTATTTGCGTAAATACGTCAAGTTTCCTGGACAGCTTCCGCAGGCTAGCGGGAATTTCATCTCGCATTCAAGTCACGCGACATAATTGCCACTAAAGGCCCTACCGCCGTCATCTATTGCGGCAGACCGCTGCATAATTCCGTGAACCATCACTAAACGCTTCTTTTTTTTTCGTGCTATCCTCCTTCAGGCTTCGCGCCAAGGACCTTACAGTTGCCGCTGTCAGATGCACCAGGTATCTTCTTCTTTCTTCCAGATCTCTAGAACCTCTGAAGACTCGAGAACTCGAGAAATCCAGGATGTAAACTCTAAAGGTTGAACGCAACCAATGCGACGCATACCAATAATGCATCTTCTCTCTCAGCTTCTTCGTCTTAAAGATCACGTACCCGTTTTACGAATACGAATACGAACTCTTACCACGGAATAGAAAACTCCAAGGCATCTTGAGAGGAAAACCTGCATGGACTTTACTTGGAGCCAGGGATTATCCGATCGTGAGAATCAATCGAAAAGGAGGACATTAGCAAACGCGTGAGATCATCTGATGCTGAATTTGTTTACTCGAAGGTCTCTGTCAATCGGTTTTATGTAAGATAAGCAATACGTTCGATCTTTGAAAAACTCTATTCTTTAGAGAGAATTTTCTATTATTTAAAATATTTATTATTCTATTAATTTAGTTGAAATTCTTTGAAAAAGTATATATATATATTTATTTAAATGTACAATCTTGATAATCTTCGAAATTCTAGATTCCTGTTACCGACATTTACTGATGCCTAGAAATTGCCATTGTCATTGATTGGAATTCTAATTTCATTTTGATTCTTTTTGTTTATTTAATTCTTTTTTATTATTAAAAAAGATTTTAATGCTGTCGCTAGATTGAATAATGAGAAGTATTGAGCGGTACTTCATTATTGATCTAATATTTCAATTAGGGCAGAGGATAACTATATCCTCTGTTGTTTTTTCATTAAGTTTGCAAAAATCTAAAACTATTCACGATTATCTGAGAAAAACTCCTTTCACTAGGTATAAATTCTTCTAAGTTCCATTTGAGTTAATTATTCAGAGTTCAACAATTATAGTTTTAGAGTTTAAATTTGACTTCTTCACTATTCGTAGATTATATTTTTCTGGCAGCGATTCGATGTTACATAATTGCAAAGTGACTTCTTCCGTGTGCAATCAAACTAATTAAATTAAAAATATAAACGAGAGGATAATAAAGAATTCATAGAAGTATTTTCCAGAATAGCAACACCGTTAAATAAATTATTGAAGAAAGATGTGCCATTTAATTGGACCGAAAGTCAACAATTAGCGTTTGAAACTCTTTATACTCACTACCGACACATCCGGTTACGTAATTGGCGTCATATTACCACAAGGCAAAATCGAGAAAACAAATAGAACCATCAAAGTTGGTAGATGTCAGTAAAGGTAGATAACAGGAATCTTGGATTGAAACGCAGCCTGTATCTATTTACATTTTTCAATTTAGATTCACATTTTGTTGGTTTAATAAAAAAAGTCGTTTTCTCAGTGTAATTTAATCATATATATTACGTTTAGATATGGAAGTATTATGGATGTAAGTTTGAAGTGGAAGGTGGGGAAGTGTGCAACACGAGTGGAGAACGGATGATCGTGGAACGATATCGCATAAGGCGAGGACACTCATGTGGAAAGAAGACGAACCTGCGAGTCCCTGAGAACAGAAATATCGGCTGTGTAGTGTGTAACTTTCACGACTATCGTCAATTCCACCGGGATCGGTAGATCGATCGAGGGAAGGTCGATCGAGAATTGCCGCACCAGCTACGACATTACGAAATCCTGATGTCCAAGAATCATTCTCAGATTAGGAAATTCAAGATTACAGTCTAAGTTGGCAGCAATGCAAATAATATTGTGATTTTGTCATCTTCTTATTTGGAATTGTAACTTGCATATTATTGAAAAAATATTAAGATGCTGGAAAAATAGTTTATTATGTATAAATTGTGAGAAGGCATCTTTTGTAGCCATTGTTTCATTAGTAAAGATAGTCTCTACAGAATTTATAAATTTGTACAGCTACAATTTTACAATGATACTTGGAGAGAACGAAAGATATCAAAGGAAGCAGCAACAAAGTATTTATTTCGTGCAGAGATCCTTGATAGTTGAAGCATCCGACAAAAGAAAGTTCTATATGAACCAAAATGTCTTATTGTCAGTGAGTCTCACAATAAAAAATATATTTCAGCTAAGGATAGAAAATTTTTCAAAAAGTTAAAAATTACTAAAACCTTTCTTGACAACAATCCCGACATTTTTTTACCAATGCAGACAAATAAAACTAAATAAAACTGATTACAATAAAAAAGCGCATGAACTTTTACTTGATAAAAAAATTTATATTTCGATAAAAAATTACCCTTTGAAATCGCTACAAACTAATAGTTTTTTTGAAATACTTAGAAACTTGAATTAGAATGATTTCTTAAAATATAAAAATCAATTGACCTTTACTGACACTACTCCAGCTAAATTTTATGGACTTCTTAAAATACATAAAAAAGACGCTCCACTTCGTCCGATAGTTTCATTATTTAATAGTCCCACATATTTTTTAGCAAAAGTAGTTTATGGCGAATTAAAAAATGCGTTAAAAGTTCCACTTTCATAAATTAATAATAGCTATGAATTAAAGGAAAAATTAAATGAAGTTGCAATTGATAATGACCACGTACTTTTGTCTTTAGATGTCAGCTCATTATTTACAAACATTCCGTGCTCCTTAGTTCTTGAAAGTCTTGACAAAAGATAACATCGTATTGAGTCTATTTGTAAAATACTTTTGATACAATCAGAAATTGTACTAAATTTCTATTTGGCAACACTTATTTCGTTTTTGGTAGCACCGTATACCAACAAATTGGAGGAACACCGATGGGCTCTTCTATCTCACCTTTATTTGCAGATATTGTCATGGATGAGCTGGAAACCTGTTGTTTAAAAAAGTTAAAAGATACTTATAGCTGTGTTCCTCTTTTTTATTATCGCTATGTGGATGATACCATTTTATGTATTTGACCATTTTGACTCTGTCATCAATACCTTCAATTCCTATCATAAAAATCTTTAACTTACCTTTGAATTGGAAAACAACAATAGTATCATTTTTTTTTTGTTTAACCCTGATTATAGAAAACAATATTTTTATTACTAATTAGTATCAAAAACCGACTTCGGCAGACAGAACCATCAACTATTTTTCAGGTTATCCAATACAAAAGAAAAGGGACATTGCTTAATAATCTGGTTGATAGGGTTGTGAAATTATTTCACAAACACACAATCTTAAAATTGTTACCCAAATATTACTAAAAAATGATTATCCTTCTAATTCATTGAAAAACAAATAAAAGTCCGTATGAATAAAATTAAATTTTTATTAAATACAAAAGACAAATATGTTTCTTGTAACCAAATTTTTGCTCGACGTCCGAAAGTTTGTCTACCGTATATACCGAACATTTTTGATAAATTATGTACTACACTTAAGAAACTCAATATAGCTACGTTACCTTTATTAAAACCTACTTTAAAATCGATTATAAAACTCGGTAAAGATTCTACGGAAAAATGGGACATGAACAATTTAGTTAATAAAATTATATGTAAAAATTGCGATACTTCTTATGTAGGTGAGACGAAGAGACATCTAGAAACTCGTGTCAATGAACATGTAAGGTATGGGAACAAAGAATCTGTTATTAATACACATCAGAAGAAATTTAACCATATATTTGATTGGGATAATACCAAAATATTAGATTTTGAATCTAATTACGATAAACGTCTCATTTCAGAGATGATTCACATAAAAGCAATCTGAAGAGTATAAACAAAAAAGAACATATCCATTCATTAAATTACACATATTTTCCGGTACTCCAAAAATTTAATTTTTAATTTCTCATTCACTTACACATACAGATTCTCTGATACCTGTACACTTGCAAACGTATATTTTTGGTATATATTGATTACTCGATTATTGTATTGTATCTTCTTTTCGACAGTTCTTAGTTATCTGTCACGACTCGCTCAGTTATTGTTGTTCCGTTCTCCGATAATGTAGTGAAAATTTTAATCCCACCTTTGGACAACACTTTTCTCTGTCAATATTTTAATCTGAACCATATTGGTAAATATTCTTTAAGGAAAAGTGAATTGTTATCTCTATTACTGTTGTTACTTGACAATATTTTTAACGTTATCTATTGGTGTTTAATAAAAAATTTTAGTCTGATGAGGTTAGCGAACCAAGCTAACGAAATGTCGCACAATTAATCTGGTGTGTTGAATTATTTACCTCCAACTGACCAAAAGAAAACTCTACAATAATTAATACATGGAGGGTGATCTAACGAAATCTAGTATTAGTTTTTATTTATGTCAAACGTATACTCGTATTCTTAAATGCTTGGTTAGAGATAATTTTTATTTATTAATTCTCTAACGCAAGTTGATAAAAGTTTGATCGGTGTCATAGTTTTTTCTATTTCTGTATGGGAAGACCTGTAAACGTTGACACTTTTTATCTATGTCAAATATATGCTCGTATTCCTAAACACTTGGTTAGAGATAATGTTAATTTATTAATTCTCTAACGCGAGTTGATAAAAGTTTGATCGGTATCATAGTTTGTTTTATGATATATGTAAAAAATTTTTTGGATTGGAGTCCACTTTCATTCTATGAACATAGATTCCAACAAAAGTAATTTTGTTTTATAGAACGTTCTTGTGGCAGATGCTTTAATTGTAACTCTGGACAATATTTTAATGTACAACTGCAATGATGTACCATTGGAATATTAGATCAATGTTAATTTCTTTTACTAAAGAATTTTGAAACACTAATATAAAATGGTCTCTGATCAGTGTATACAGTAAGATTTTCGAAACAGTCTTAGGGAAAATTTGCTATGCAAACTAGGCTATATCTAATATGGTGGACTGGGGCCCTCAAGCCTTTTTTCTGACACATATGCTCATATAGCATAATCTTTAAAATTATACATTGTATCCCCTATGACAGCTTGGAAAAAGATTTTCTTAATACGTACAATGTAAAGGTCACTTACTGTTGCTTTTATCAAAAACATTCAGCAACGACATTTTTGTTTTCCCACTATTCATATTAGTAATTTAATTTTCCACTTTAATTTTTGAACTATTTTGAAGAAGACAAGGGAATTTAGAATGACAAGGGAAGTACAGTAACAGGTTGAGAAGCGCGGAAACACTAGAGGGTTATGAAGTGCGATGTTGATACGATAGCAGCCAGAATGAAGGAAGGAAGGCAAGCAGGCGAGGATGTACTGGAAATACATGAACATGCAAGTGTTCAGTGATCACCCACACATTTAAGGATTTTCATGTTACAAGCACCCACACCCTTTTTATTTCCAGATCCCAGAAACCAACTCAAAACATTCGCTCACACGACGTATAAGGATATATTGAACATGGAAGCAAATCCAAAAGAAGAACAAATAAACAAATAGGAAAATTTTTATCAGATTGTAGATTCGATAACATGGTGAATGTTTAGATAGAATTGTTTTTCCTATTTAAGAAATGTTAGTGAAAATTTAAATTATATTTATAGAGAGATAGTACGATGTGTAGAAGAAGGATGAGAATATTAATATGCAAGAAGAGAACCTATGCCAATTTAATTGGGGCCGGAAGTTACCATGTTTGAAATTATTTCCGATTTACGCGGAAGAATTTCAGAGGCTACAAGTCATGAGTCCAGTTTATTATAAAGAGTGTGTTTGTAATTTATGTAAGTGGGTGCGGTTTTAAATGTAATATGACAGGTTTCTGAAATGGTGTAATAATAGTTTTATGTAAATTAGCATCCCTTTACACTAAAATTAATCACGATTACATCTAACTAAAATTAAAATTAATTAACAAACATTTTTTGATTCGATTTCTTCTACACTGAATTCAGAACATCTCTTTTATTTCTCCATGTCGGAAAAAACATTTTGTAATTTACAATACAATAAAATATTCAATAAATAAATTGATTGAACAAACAATCAAATTCATTCTTTTTTTATAAAAATATATAGTAAACTCGTTTTCTTTGTTCTTTCCCTTTTACCATTTCACTATCTTAATAGTCGGAGACCCCCATTATTGTTTGCTGGTCAATTCGAACTCATTTTACCGAGTGTTCTCTGATTCGAAACCACCATAGCCAGACCCATAATTACCACGAAAGTGGGAAATGCTTTTAAGGGCTCTAAGGTTCAAGAAGCCAGAAATACAAGAATCAACTATTATCAGATTTTATTCCTACTTTACTGATTTAATTTCGATTAAATTTGAAAGTTCTTTCCTTGACAATATTTTGCTTTAAAAAACTTTCCTATTTCAATAACTGCCTTACTTTTTTTCGATCAAATTTTATAACCCTATTTAGCAATTAATACTCTAGAAAACAAGTTATTTTTTAACTTTAAATTAAAAATTCGATTCTCAATAACCGATTAAAGGGAAAACATTTGTTTCAACCGTGAAAACAAAATTCTCCATTCTCTCAGAAGTAGGAAAACGATGTATTTTATTCAAACAATAAAATTAATTCGAAATCACTTTGCTTGATTTAAACAAATTCTTTATTTGAATTTAACAAAGTTTGTTTGAATCATACAAAATTTGTATAAATCTAACAAATTCTTTGCTTGAATCAAATATATTATCTATATTTTTGTTATACGAAAAAAACAGTTTAAATTTGATTGTTTAATTCAAACAAAAGTTTAAATCAAATCAATTTTTTGTTGGCTCCATTATTTATGAAATCAAACAAATTTATTTTTGGCTTTATAGCTCGTCATTTGTAAGCAAAACTAAGGCTATCTGGACATAACAATCAAATCCAGAACTTTTCCTAATAATATTAAATATTCCTTGATTCAACTATACCCCTATAGCACGCAATATTCCCTAAATATTGCAAGAATATTGCTCTGCAGGTTCGGCAATATTTCATACAATATGTTATCAATATGGCTGCACTTATTAAGAAATGTCCGCAAATTGCAATATTGCACGTAAATATTATTTTAATTTTTTTTTGTAAGATACTTTTTATAACTTTGAAATTTGATGCACAGAAATATCGACGAAATATTTGAGTGCAATGCATCCAATAACTTTCAATGGAAAAAAATATATTGCACTGCAATATTCAGGGAATATTGCTTGCTATAGGGGTACGAAATAATTGCCTCAGATACGTGAATAACTGAGAGAGATAAATATATTGTTAATTAAAATGAATCCAAATTTTCAACTCAACGTTAATCATCGCTGAATCAAGGATATATATCGCGAGTCCAACTATACTTTTTTTCCATCAATATTTGCTGACATATCTGATAGAATTGATACTTTCGCAATTTGAGCTGTATTCATCTCGAATCAGAGATCTACTTAATTTATTTATCTCACGTGCTGGATGCATGGCAGGTACACAAGATCTCAGCTCGGAATATTTATGTTTTCGTCCTATCCGGACTCAGGGTCTGTAAACCCGAAGCAATCAATGTTTATGGATTTCCATCCACGCGTGCAACTCCCTCCCCCTTTCTTTCTACATCACCACCTTCCACCTCCACTACGAGAAATCGCGTAGTTGGTAGTAGCAATTACGAATCGCGTGATTTGTGGCCGTAACTCGCCACGACGGCGGCGTCGTGACGCTCCCAGCTTACTTGCAGGTGGCCGGCACGAAGTTACCTTTGCCTTTGGTTTCCCGGTGCCGGTTTTTTGGTTAACGGAATATTATTTCGGGTTACCAAAAGATAACGGACCGCTTTTACGACTTGGCGTATTTTAGCAAACTATATTGCCATAGTTCGACATTTTTGGCTGGTTTCTACCACACTATTCGCGAAATATTTACACGCGATCATCCAAGATTAAATGTGAATTTCTGCCGAGAGTTAACTTGCTATAAATTTTCGGATCGTTTCGCATTTTTGCATAAGCTTATTGCGAATTTTTTTTATGATCAAGTATGCAAATTGGGGAGAAGATATTCTATGTTTAACTTTTATTAATTTAATCTTGAGAAAGTTACATTAACAAAAGATTCTTATTAATCTTGAGAAAGTTACATTATTAAGAAACCTAGTTATAATTTCAACTTGAGATATAATTTTTTTTACTCAATATTGACTGCATGTTGCCTCAACATTGTCTCAAAATTTAATAGCAATATTAATCGATATTCTATAATATTCCTGGAAATCTCGACTCGAAGAACATTGATTCAATATTGCTACTTAATATTGAATCAATATTCTTAGAGTCGAAATTTTCAGAAATATTATTCATCATAATTGTATCAATATTTTTAGACGATTTTGCCTCAATATTTTCGGCAATATTAAAAGGCGATTATTTCAAGATTAATACAAGATTGACGCAATAATTCTAACAATATTGAAAATGCTGACAAGCAATATTTCTTCAATATTGATACAATGTTTGCTGTTGTCTGCTTTTGTTTATAATCAAATATGAAAAATTGTATTCACTGTAAACAATGGGTAAAATATCAATTACATTATTATATCAAGAGCTGGATTAGAGGAAATATTGTTCAGAAACGAAAATTTTTAATTGATTTTGAAATTGAGTGGGTATTTTAGAAGATAATTCTAGTTTCCAGTTTTGATCGAAATAGGTAGCTTTCTCGTGTTAGTATGGGGGTGATGCTCGCTCAGTTCCAGTCTCACCGTTTATTCAAATGAGCTTTCGACACTGGAGGCATGATATAGCACTGTATAGTTGTCTGAGTCGGAAAGGTGTCGTGTTCCGCTCGCATTAGTCGGTCTCTTTAAATTTTTTATTTTTATATAACTCATCACGTGAGCCTTCAATTTATTCTACCAAGCTCAATTAATATTTGCTGTAGGTGTTGACGTCGATTCATTAATCGTAACATAAACCTCAGTTTTACAACAAAATAAGTCCCTGTTTTTAAGAGTGAATTTTACTTTTTAATTAAATAACTATAATTTCGAAGGTGAAAAAAAACTAATTTACATTTTTAAATTTGAACAAATACAACTGAAATTAAAGAAACAAAAACTGTATTAAAAGCAATAAAAATCAGAGAACTAATAAAATTAATTAAAGCAATAAGAGTAATAAAGTAATAAAATTAATCGAATAAAATATATCGTTTAGAGAGGAAAAAATATCTTTACTATAGAAGGTGAATGCAAAAGGTCGTCGCATTGCTACCTTAATGAGCGTGGAGTTGGACATAAGATATGAAGATTGAATCGAGAATTGCGCAAGGATAAAGCAAAATTGCGTTATCAAAGGTTAGAAGTGAATATTATATTGACTAGTCCTTGTAGAAGTACGAATAAAGCGAAGATAATTATCAAAGTGTATTCGAGGGGAGACAATAATTACAATTATTATTTTGTAGTCGAGAAGGTAGACGGCAAAATAAATTACAGGCTTCCCGGCTCTGTGCGGTCGACATTAGGTTCGTTCGATAGATACGAATCAAAATGTTTTCATGATAGAGGGCGCCATCGCAGCTGTCCATTTCTGCAATTTTCTTTTTGAAATTGACTAGTTTATTACTCGTATTAAAAAATATATATATGCACCCAACTCCGTAATGAGAGGTTAAAGGCAGCTTTCTTCAAAGAATTTCATATTTTAATTAATTTTCAGAAGAATCAAAATAAGAGTTTATAAAACAATAATCATGCCAGTTGTGATATATGGGTGCGAAACGTGGGCATTAAC
>JBAGKK010000501.1:1843682-1871306 GCA_037177015.1 Euceroptres primus | reverse complement strand
GCATTTCGTTTCATAGTGTAAGCGAAAATAGCTATCTACCAAACACACTTTTCTCGGTGTTCCCAGGTTAGTACACACACAGCCCTCTTAAGGTTTATTTTCATTGAAAGTTACCCATTTTCGTATATTTTAATTCGAGAGATATGATTTCAGTTGGTTCTTATCTTACTCTTTAGTTTATATACTTCGGCATTATATAATAAAAATTAATCTTAATTGTAAATAATTACATCATTTAATAAATTAAATATTATGACTCATTACTTTCTAGATCTGAATTAGTGGAAAGTGGGTCACTAATTTACTTTTCTGAAAATTTATACTAATTATAAGTTGTATTTCACTATTGTTTTTAATAGTTTTAAACTTTTCATTAAAAGCTTAGCCAAAAGCTACAAATAATTATTAGAAATTTTCACTAAAGTGAATTAGTGACCCAGTTTTCTCTAATTTAGATTTAGCGAGTAATTTAATGAATTGAATACATTTTGTAACTAAAACCATTGTTTACTTATTCTTTGAAGGAGTAACTGAATTTTTCGAATAAAATTGAATGAAATTTTATTCATGAAATTCATTTCTTCATTTCAAAAGTAAGTAAAAACACTTTTGTAATAATTTTTTTAAAAATCTGAATATTTGATCTGGCCAGTAACCTCACAGCACTACTGGAAAGGACATGGGCAGTTTACTTAGCCAATAACGTAGCGAAATTAGCGTAACAAACCATGTCCGTAGCTTTAAAGATCACCTTTAAAGTGCCTTGAAAGTGGCAAGCGCAACTGGGCAGTGCCTTCCTACGACAAATTTCTACACAAGGAAATGCTTTCTTATTTTGATTGGGAGTTCTCACAAGAGACATGATCATTTTTATGAACTTTGATTAATAAGGTCATTTATTTACTTTGAACGATTAAATATCCTTCTTGGATTTAAATTTGTTCGTTATTCGATTCCCATCTCTTGGAAGTACTAATCAGATGTCCTTCCAGATATAAAAAAGAGCCAGTCTTCTGTAATAAGCTGATTTTTGTTTTCTAAAAACTGTAGTCGGTTTTTTTTACTTTTATTGCTGTTTCTGAATTCGATCTTTCTTTCTTCATTCAGTCACTCTTCTTTTTGCTGGTACCACTTTGCTTATAGTTTAATTTTCTATTGCTTTCGGCATCCAACACACTTTTGATTAGTGCTCCCTTTGATTCAATCATTCTCCTTAATTTTCTCTTCAGCGCCTCTGTGCCCTCTGTTTTATTTCTGTAAACTCAATTTGGATTTTTCGTCGGTAAAATCAACTACTACAACAATTCTCTTTATATCTCTCTATTTATAATAGATTTCTAAAACATTTGGATATACAGATAATAGAGACAATTCGTGACCTTAGAACCACAAGTTTATATTCTTCTGAATTTTGAAAGCACCTTGATGCTCACTTGTTTTTTTATGTGAAGTAATAAATGAAATAAATGAGAATCAAGAGACTTTTAATTTTCGAAATAGAACATTGCAGTTCTAGGATCGCAAATTGTTTCTCTTCTACAATAGTTATCATTTATGATTATCAACTGTCACTCATTCAAAAATAATTATCAAGATTCTTTTCCTCTTCCGAAGAATGATACGAACTTGAAATTTCCATTTGACAAGGACTCAGTGCATTCCGAATGCATTACATAATGCATGGAAGACAATCGGCGATAAAATGATCCTCGACCGTTTAGGTAAGGGCGCCAAGGAACGAGTGGTCACTCATGTCAATAAGGTGTTCATGGCGGGCCACTAATTATTATTAGCGTCGAGTTGTCAAACCACTCACGATTGGCATCGCTGCATTCTCTAGGGTGCGCAAGAGGACGATAAAGAAATTTACTTAGGCGACACCTCGCTCGCACGCGCTCATAAAGTCAGAACGCGATGAGCATTCGTAAAATGCAATCATCGGCCACCCATGTCCTACCACACCACAAAACAGTGTTCGCTATATTGCTTTCTCCATTCTTCTTCTCACTAGAAAAATTATTCTTCGCGCAAATTTTGATATCATCAACAAATGCGCAATCGTAAAACTTCATCAGAATGAAAATCAGTCTTAAATTAAAACTATTAACGTAAAGGGTGTTTTTTCTCTTTGCAGGCGTAAATTTTCTATAATTAGGAATTACGATTTATAAATTATGAGAGGGATTAATTTCTTAAGTTTCAAAAGGCAAGACAGTATAAATCATACAAATGTATTCTAAATTAGCAAAATGTAAAAAGAATCAAAGAGTAATAATTTATGTTTTACTAACAGCAAACCGAGTTTTGTAGCCAAGAAAATTGAGCAATAAAAATCGACTCGATTTTTCTCGAGCATGCTTCACTAGCTAATTCTCTTCAATAAATCTGGATTACTTAACAAATTTAATCGCGGCAATTCAGAATGATACTTTGTTTAAAAGTTAAACCTCAAAACCTGATGTGGATTGAGGTCGTTAAACCACATACGAAATTTTATCAATTTCTTTTTCTGCCATGAAACATTGAGGGTGTAAATTTAAAGTGCAAGAACAAAGGCAATTAATTTTGTGTTAACGATGGCGCGGAAAGATGCAACCCAAGAAAGGGACTGACATTCCGGGCAAGGCGATCGTTATATAATTAGTCTCACTCGGGTTCGCAGCGGGTCGCGCCTCGTCGGCCGTGTACTTTATAGCTGGAAAGTAGTGCAAAGCACGGCAAAGCAATTGATCAATATAGCGCCAACAACCCCTCCGCAGCCGCACCCCTCCTGCCGGTCCCAGTGGCGCAGAGAGAACGCACCCCCATAACAAGTTTCTTACTCATCTTTTTCGTTCAATAACTCTCCATCCAAGATGGCCACCGCGGTCGTCCCTCATTGGCTGGGGGAGGGGTGGTCGCCGGGTGGTTAGGGGTTCGGAGGGTTGGAAGCAGTGACGCCATCTATCTTCCGTTGCCTTGGCTCGGCGTAACATAAGGCAAGATAAATTGCGGGATCTCCCGGGTTCTTGAACCTTTCTGGCAAATTGCATAAGAATATCCACTACCCTCCCTTCTTACCCCCGCTCGACGGCCCTCTCTCGCTGCCTCGTGGCTCCAATGGAATTGGAATTAACTCGAATAAATCACCCCCAAGGCTCTGCACTGCTACGCGCCTCGGTCGCTCTCCTCCAGGAACAGAAAGAAAGAGAGTTTAAAATTTCTTTGGTTACAATAATAGCATGTGTCTCCCGGGATTAGCTTCGCGAAAAAAACCCATCTAACGAACTCCAATATTTACGCCCCAGGACGCAAACTCCAAGCTCGTCAACCTCCTTCTTGGAAACTAGAGTTAATTTACTACAGAAACCCCCCCCCCCCTTAAAAAATGTCATTTTTGAAAAACAGAGGGAAGCTTAAAAATTCGCTGTAACCTACTGACCTACTTTGTTTCTCAGAGTCATTAATCATCGATTAAGGACTTAAGTAAACCATTATTAAATAATCACCAAAATAGTTGAGAGCTTTTTTATCTAGAGAGGCAGTCAGCCTCTCTAGGTCAACTCCATCCCGAAGAACACCCCCATAAATTTTCGCCGGCGAACAATAGGCGAGCCGGTTTGACCATAAAGGCGTGAAATTCGGAAATTTCTTGGAAATAAGAGAAAAAAATTGGGCAGTCAAACACTTGTCGTGGCAGTCAGCACTTGCCGATTTTGACAACCCCCGGTGTAGGACTAGAGCCTTCAGAATTTTTGATTCCTTACATTCGCATGTGATTCGGCACATCCAAGCCGTTACGTGGACAGCCTGTATGTGCAGTCGAAGGTAGCGGCACATTCAGAGTCGAGTCGAGTAGAAGATAAAACGATCGAGGATTCAACCGCTGGCCATTCCGAGAGTCATAAAGCAGTAGTGGCATCTGGTGGCATTGGCGGGAACAAGCGAAACAAGACACAGTGAATAGATTGCGCGCGCGCCTCACAGTCCATTGATCGAAAGAACATGTAGCTTGTAAAATTGGTGGAAGAAGTAAGTCCCTATAAACTATTTCACGGGCCAACTTGGAATGCGATACTGTTTCGAGGAAAAAGAACAAAGTTTGTACAAAACGAGGAACGTGTTGCGCAATGACGATCTTCGCTTGTAGAGGTGGATGTTTTAGTATGCATGGAATTATTTATACTTTTTTCATATATTTTCTTATGTCAATCATTTGTAAAAACAAAAACAATTGTGCAAGGAATAGTACTTCCAAATTCCAAGGGCAACCTTGATAAGTTTAAAGCTCAACTGCTTCAGAATGAAACAGTTGTTTCAGAAACTGTTTCAGAATTTCAGAATCCAAGAATCTCTTAATTGACCATGGTAGTGTTATTAGAAATTAAAATGACAATATTGAAATTATATTAGAACCTATTCCACAAATTCTGATAAAACTTATATCATCCTCGAATCAACGGGAGCTCAAGTACCACGTGAATCGCACATAAACGACTGGATGGTATTGCGGAGGTCAGTGAATCCGAAACTGAGCTTTACGATTTGTTTACCCTGCAGTGGGTTATGGGACCTGGTTATATAGCCGTAGGTATGCGGGGCCATGTGATCGTGGCCATAAACGCGCCTGTTATGCGCTCGTAAAGCGAACCCCGCTCGCCGCCTCCATCGCCGTTCGCGCCATGACCTCGTAAAACTCTTGTTTTACGATTGCTGCCTATCGCTGACGGTGCTGCCACCCTGCGGTGCACCTACTCTACTCACTGAAACTCCACGCGCTCACTCAGGAAACGCCGGTTCCATAAAATCCGTTCTATCATCACTAGCTGCCATTGATTTCACGGCTTATCGGTTATTAGTCTTGAAAACTTTTATTCCTTTATGGATATCTATAGCTCCTACTTTCCGGGGTATTAAATGGTCAACAAGTGTATGCACCAACTAATCGAGTCGTCGATAATCAATGGGGTGTGAAAATTCATGATTTAGAATTTATGGATTTGACTTAGAATTTATTATTTAGATTTAGACTTTATGATTTATGCATGTAATATTTATGTATTTATTTATTATTTGTTATTGTTAATTTTTTGGTGTTGTGTTTTTTGTTTTACGTGCTGATATTTGGAATCAATTTTGATTGGAGGTAAGAAAACAAGAAGGGGAAGAAATTTTTGTGAAAGATTGTGATTGTCATTGGATTAGACTTATAAAAGAAGGTAATGGTTGGTGTACAAGCTAAGTAATTTTTAAGTAATTGTTTAAGTATCTGCATCTATCTCGTTGGCTAGACGTGTTCTATATAAGCGATTATAGTTATTCTCTTTATTTTATATTCTTTATCGCCTTCTTTAGAAGTGCATCAGAATTGTCTTTGTTTATACTAGCTACACTTTTGGAACGATGTGTGGGGCCTGGTGATGTGCAGAATGAGTTAGTTCTTGTAAGAGCAATCGATGAATGTACTTCGAATAAAATCGACATTTATACAGTATATTCTCAATCAACTTATTCGTAATTCTTTTCTCTAGGATTACTTTTCTAGGAAAAGCATATAAAATGTGCAACTTAACAGTTGGAATATTGTTTTGGATGTTGTATCTTTTACATTTTTTACAATTTTTTACAATTTTTATATACAATTAGCATTTTTTACAAAGAGTGGTCAGAAGAAACGTAAAGACCGAAATTATCAAGGATTATGTTTGCATTCTTTGATTTTTAGTTAAAGAAGGTACCATGGTTGAGAGATGAAAAATTAACATCTCCTGAATAGGCCAACAAGGTGCATAAAACAAGAATCTAAAAAAGTAAAAGGCACAAAGGAATATCAAAGAAACCAGTTTTGAATGAGTTCTATATGTATCATTACTCGGGTTTCTACTTAAAAGCTAACAAAATTTGACTTTGGTTAAATAAAATACTTAACAAGATAAGAAGTATCAATGCAATCAGAAAACGTTTGCGAAAACAGGAAACAAAACTGATGGAGATGAGGATAAGAATAGTGGCTTAATGTTGTCCAGACAATGGTTCTGCAGCTGTTGAGTATTCTTTATCCCGAAGATTAAACATGGAGATCAACAATTTGGATTGATGTTCTTAAACTTTACTTCTGTTCCTGCCGCATCTAATCAAAGTCCTCAAGGATAAAATCAAAATTATCTGTAAGCCTTGCTTCTTAGAAGTCTAGAGTCAAATTGGATAACGGCATGATAGTCAGGATACTGCATATAAAGATGATTATTTAACTTTTTGGCTATCTTTCTTATAACTAATTTGACGAGCGTCTACGATGATGGCAATCGAATTGAAGCACAATGACATTTTCTGAATGATGGTTATGATAATGAAGATAATGAACGCAACGAATATGCTGATGGTCATCATATAATCATCAACTTATTGCCAGTAACTATTCACACTGCCTGCAAGTTCTTCGAGACTCTTCAGCTTCAACGTCCGCCAACTTTCTTTATTCTACATTCTACAAACAAAAAGCTTGCTGAAAAGCGAGCTGAAGAGTACTTAGATCCTAGAACCAGAAGTTACCTAAACTACTAACTCAATTTATCATCTGAGGATGGTGTTACGTCCGTGACACCATCTAAAATTATTACTAAAATTATCAAACGACAAACGGTACTCGAAAAGATTTCAGCTTAGACATGGTTCTTGAGAAGAGCATCAATCAGAAAGTCAATCAGTTAGAAATTTAGCATTAGTAGTATTATGGTTGATCTTGCAATAAGACATACCAGAGGGAAATTCGGGGATCTTAAAGCCACCCTTAACTAGTTTAAGCAGGTGCTGATCTATTTGACCACTGCTGACAACTTTCCACCTGAGGCTTTCTTCTAACTACCTATAGAGTATTACCAGACCTTCTCACCCTTCTACGATCTACGATAAGGGAAGATATGCTATATAGCACTAGACGGAACATCTCTTTAGTCGTAAAAATGGAAATGATCCTACTGAACCTACACAGCGAGGAGAAATTTCAGAAATATTCTTTGAAAATCTTCCCTCACAAGATGTGGAACTTCCATCTCCTCTCTACTCAGCTGCAGGCAGCAAAGGGGTTGTTGATTGTCACGTGGCTTCTCGTCCTTCGATCACTCTCTTGTCGTTACGGGAATCACGTGACTTCAACTACACCCGAAGTCTCTGAAAGCTGAGCCTACAGAAGTAGAGATGGAAATGACACATCTGGTTTGCGAGCTGCTGAGTGAAGAACTCGCCCCTCGCTGTGCACGTCTGTCCTACGTCACGAGGCCTAGAAAGAAGCGTTTCTGACGTCATTTGAACACGACACAAGGATGACGTAACTAGAAGAGAGAGCTGGCCAGCCATGCTGGTTGGGGAAGGAAGAAAAGGGAGCCATTATAGAAGGGGCGCGACTAGGCTGAATCCTCCCCACCGACCGGCCCACCGAGGGAACAGCTGTCAGCTGCGTGCAGAGTGCGGACCTTCTCTTTCTCTGTCTCTCTTCCTCTCTCAATATTCCCCTCGTTGCCTCTCTTACCCACCCTCGTTCCCTAACCAAACCCGTCCCAAGCCACCCACCCCAATGTTAAAATATTCCAGTGGGCGAGCGCGCGGGACGGGAATAGCACCGGAGAATTATGGCTGCCTCCGAGACTCAAATAACTCTTTAATCCGCGGGCGCGTGTACCGTACACGCGCGCTCTTTCTCTCTTTCTCTTTTGCGTTCCCTACTGATAGGGAACCTACCTTCCTTACTCTTTTTATTCTCACATCCTATTGTCCTCGGACGGGTTCTTTCCTCTAGAAGTTTAGAAGTTAACAGAGTCCGCGATGGAGGTTCACTTTAGACCTTTAGAGGATGATTTTTGAGCACCTGATGTTATAAGCTGGTAATTGAGTAACTGGAGGAAAAAAAATAAGGGTTGGGTGTTGGATTTTGGTTATGACTGATGAAGCATAAAGAGACAATATCCTATTGCTGGGTGAATGCCTTATGAATAATTCTTATTAGAAATTCTCATGTGTCTTATTGTTGTGGATAATAATTTATGATTGGGTTGTTCCTTATTTTTTTCTTAATATTCTTAACAAGAGGATGGACACTTCTCAATCTATACACACAGCATTCCAAGGTATCATTTCAATCTTCAGTAAAATGAGAAATCGAAAAACAAAAGACTGCGACGATATAATAAATTATCCACTTCAGATCAAAATAATATTGCTGCAGATTGAAATAATATCCCACGATTTACTGTAAATAATATAAAATATAAGATAAGATATAAGATATATAATATAATATAAGATAATATAGAATTATCTTTTTCTTAGGCTACAACATCTGAATACCATATCTCTGTACCCTCTTCTACCACTTCTACCTTTTAAAAAATTTTGTATTTCCTATTTAAATTTTGGGAGGACCTAATTTGGAAAACATCTTGCAGAATTGAATGTTCACACGAGTTTAAACTACAAGAGTCATAAAAGTAAATCGACTATTTCCCCTTTTTCCACTCTCTTTCGCATTCCTTCCTCTTTTTGTCTCTTCGAAATCACGTTCGACGGCACATTACTACCCACGGAACTTTTTGTATTCAATTTCTTACTCGTGGATAAAATTTAGACCCCCGACGGCAGCAGCTTCACTTCTCGGCTGCATGCAAATCGCATGATTTAACCGGAAATGCGTGTCCAATGTCGACCACACACACGCGACTTGCTTGTGTTATTCCAATGGAAGCAGATTAATCGGTATGATGACTACGTCGGTACTATTTGCCGAGTTAATTTCTCTTGTGGCATGTGTAAAATAAATTGTCATAAAACATAAAAGGTAAGTAATTTTAAGATTTTGCAAAAATATGATTCAAATTGTGGAGAATGGTGTTTCAGAAAGCTAATCTAGAAGATCGAGGTCGCTACATTGATAGTATGCACGATCGTTAAAAGCCAGCGTATAATTGAATTCAACTTCCTCATGCACTCTTTTCTCTTTTTGCACGGAAATGGCGCGTCACATAATGTTGAATGCACGCGAATTAAATATCAGTCCTTCGCGTGCAGGGGCGCGTGCGTTTTGCGGGCGTCACGAAGATGTATGGTTGAACTAATTTGTGCTTCGTGCCGTTATCCATTATTAGGTAATCTGTGAACTTTTACTCTTACGCCGTCGGATAATACACCACTGCGAGCCGTTCGTCTCGCGGTTAACTTCGGACTGGGCCATCGCTCGATAAGAATGAAGCAATGCGTCACCGAGCTTCCAGAAAATAATTAACGAGCCACTTAATTTAAAAAGTGTATTTAAAAATTTGCATACTCAATACACATTTAGAATAATTATTTTTGAATGGAAAATTGTTGAGCATTTTCCTTCTGTTGTTAATATAGTATTTATTTGTTCCATATGTATTTCTTTTCAGATTTCTAGATTGTTGTTACATAATTTAAAAGTGTTACATAATTCTGTATGCCCAATGAAAAACACTTTACAATTAATTGAAGAATAAGATTTATAACTATGAGGAGAGATTAAGATTTAATCCCTGCGTTACATTCCGAATAGAAATGTTGGAAGACCACTTGAATATTTGAACCCTTCTTACATCACGAAGATAACTGCAATCTGACTAAAATTTCCAAACATTTCCCACAATCTTGAATTCAAATTGATTTCTAATCCCATAAATAAGCAGCTTCTCCGTACACTGTTTAATCCGAAACAGCATTTCCTGACTTTGAACAAACTCATCACGAAACTTAACTCGAGTCGTGACTGGCCGAGCACGAAGTGACTGAATGAGAGAGCCTGAGACACCGCGTTACTGAGTCCCTGAATCTTACTCAACTTTATTGTCCTCTCCAGGTCTCAGGTAAAAAGGCGACGGAGAAAAAGTAAGAAGAGGGCAAAAAAGAGCAAAAGAAGCAATACCACGGGCCTCGGTGCAAGGCCGAATCAGTAATTGGTAAAGGTAAAGAACTAAAGAAGATAAGACTCCTCGAAGGAAGGGTCTCTTTGGCGTTTGGTCCATCGTCCCGTCCTCGCTCGAAGGTCAATGGATACAGTACACGGAACGATCCACAGGCAAAAGACCGCACTCGGTCAACCGTAAAACCATAAATCCGTGCCTGGCGTTTTTCGGCTGTAAAAAAAATAAAGGCAAAAATCCTGCCGTCCGGCTTGTTATAAGAGGTCCTCGACGGCGAGGGAGGAAGAAGGGACACGGGTGGAACAATGCGCGTCGCGGCGAAGAATGCGGTCCGTCGGGCTGCGGCCGAATGTTGGCACGAATGCCCCATCGGACCCAGGGGCCCGTCGATAATCCTAAGACACACGTTCCTCTGCCGACTGCGACAAATGCACCTGAAAATTTACTGATTCGTTCGTCGTTGCATCATTTGGAGTCATTCCAGTCAAGCTGGTTTAATGATGTCCTCGTTAATTTGCAAGATGACCAAACACACAAAACGAAATGCCATGGACCTCCGAAATAATACCGCGGGAAAATATCGCCTCGACGCCTCCCAATGAAAAACGATGGCGTTTCGTTTTAGTCAGCATGATGAGAAAATTAAAGCTTTTAATGGGTGTGATTTATAGACACAGAAAATAATTATTTCATTAACAGACTTGATTCTACATTCTAAAGGCACATATTCCAACAATTTTATCAATTTCGAGAGTATAATTAATTTCTTTTAATTGATTAATTATAATAGTTGCTTTCATCTAAGTAGGAAGGATTTGACCAATCTGGAAACCAATTTTTAAACGAATGAGTACACGGAGAAAAAAGGTCTAGTCAGAGTCACTACGCTCGGCCTAGTTGCGAACTAATAGTGTGCTGAACTAAGAATTCAGTACAGGAAACCAACATATACAGTGTGAGGAACTAAACTCATCTCTCGATTGAGTTCCGCCCGATCGAGCGCCAGCTTCAAGGTTCTTCACGCTTGACTGCTTCTGTCTCCTCCCCTGAGCGTCCCTTGACACCTTACACTGAAGCTCATCGCTCGGACAGTCAGGGTTGCATCAGAAGTAGTTTACATCGCGACTCTCTGGGCATATACTTTTGTACGTTCAGAGACTATAATGCGGTCCTGAGTGTTGACATAACAGTGTTCGCTCGTCGCTTTAAATCCGATTCAAACTGAATTTTAATAGAGCCCGTTACTGTGCCAACCAGACCCGAGGCCGGCGCTCAATCGAGAGATGAGTATAAGTGAGTGGTGCGGGACGCTAGGCAGTTATGTGCGAGGCTGGTAAGTTTTTCTAGGTTGATTAGTGTCCGAGGGCAAGCCCAGTAAAATTAACTACGCGTCAGTGGAGAGGTGTGTTTAGTGAAGCGCTTGTGTGGACCTCAATAAAGTGACAATATTTCTGATGTTACATATGGATGTCCCGAAAATGCTTCGGTTGTGGAATCTTAACGACTATGTAGAAACATTCATAGGTAAGGCCCAACTATATGGTATGAATGCTAACATTTTAAATGTTCTCTCGGGGACCTATGCTGACGCTAACTCTTATTATCTCTTATTATTAAACTATATTTTCCATATTTCAGTAACCTTAAACTTCAACTACAGTACACTCTCGTTAAAGGTGCAAATACAACACAACGTAAAATAGGCTGTGACGTCAGCACGGAGCCGTAAACGGTTCTCTGTCTCGCTTTCAGAACAATTGAACGAGCGAGACAGAACACTTTTATTATAACAGTTATATCATACGCTATTTTTTTATCTTATTATTATTATACTTTTAATTATAATTCTAATATCACTGTATTAATAATTGCTGAAAATAAAATTATTATTTATTTATAATACGTATTATTGTATGATTATAACAACAACCACTCAACTCAGTAAATTATTATTCGACATGGCGTAGTGAAGGATAGAAGGTAGTGTAGTTAGATAGCGTAGTAAAAATGTCAGAGTGATGTGTTAAGGTTGACAGGTCAACCTAGTAACTTTTACTACTCTTTGGTCTTACTAGTCGGCTTGGTATTTTTAACTAGTAATTAGATTGATCATATTTTACTACGCCAAATAGTTACATTAACTGGATTTTTAATAACTTTAACTAGATTTTTTTCTTCGTATAGAATGCAGAAGGAGAATGCTATCAGTGCCCTAATAACTTGCGAGTTCTTTGTCTTATACAACTAGGAAAAGAGGTATTGATTAAGGATAATTTTTAAAAAATTCATCAAGTTTTCGAAAGCTGATACTCTCTTTTAAACGAAAATAAAAATTCACCTATCAAACATATAGCCGGAATATTTTTACTCGCTTCAAGAAATGTATATCCGGATTCTCTCCCGCCTTCTTTCAATGCATAAATCACGAAGGGCACTTCGCTATCTTATTTTCCCGAGCGCCGAATTCCGCGGAAACATTCGGGAGCGACTTGGATCGTTTTTCTCTTGAGTGTCGCTGCACCCCCGGAGAGGGCGCCTATGAGACATCGCAGATAGGAAGAAGAGGAGACTGAGGAGGTACGCGAATAATAAAAATCGCCCCCATAACTCAAGCGGACAAGTCATGGGGGTTGGGTGTCTGAGCTTCTTATCTTGGCACGGGGGTGACATTAGCACTGCTGCGGCGATTCTCCGCGCTACTTAAGGCGAGCTTGTATTGCCCTCCAGGTTTCACTCACACGCGAGAAATAGACTGCAATGAACGATACATAAGAAGTCGAGAAGACGATAAATCAACCAGTATCTCGCAATTATATTGATAACAGAGGCTATCCAGTATCGACGGCACGAGACGCACGCGATATCTTCATCTTCACTCAAGCATTCTCTTCCTCGTTGTACCTTTACCGCTCTTTGCAACTTTTACACAAAACTAAGTTATTAATTATATTATCTTTGTTCAACAGAAACTCATTTGATCCAGAAACCAACTTACAAACCAGAAAAGATTAATTTTTGGAAATCCAAATTTTGCTTTTTTCTTTGGGGAGTTTAACATTGCCTCGTGTGAAAATTGCCTTATTTAGCCTTATTATTAGGAAAATAATTCGTAAAATTGATTGGGTTAATCACAGACTCCATTAATTTTACTATTAATTTTCTCAACACTCGCAAAAATATTACTGGCAATTCTTCATAATTTTAACAATAATAATGCTAATATGTAATTAATTTCCTGCAGTTTCTATTCGTGAGGACAAATTTAAATTTTTGCAGTAGTACGAACTGACGCGCCATCTTCAGTATTCATCATTCGAGCATTCTTTTCGTTTTTATGCCAGTGAAGGTGTTTGTTCAGCACGTGATTCTAAAGTTTTCAAGAGCTTCAATTTCTGACATAAATTTTTCATCGGGTCATTGTTTGCAATCACAAATATTTTAAATAGTACTTCTTTTCATATCTGTAATTACTTTATTCTTTCTTGATACATAACTTTAAAGGTTAGGTCAGATTAGTTTCAGAAAATTTTCCATACATAATAAAGAAAATTCTTTAAAATAACAAAGTAACCAATCATCAAAGGAACCGATACGAGAAATATTGACTGTATTTAATAAAATATTATTATTTGAATTGTATTTGTATATAATTTTATATTTATTGCATTCTAATTTTGAGAAGAATAAAGTAAAGATAGAGAATAAATTATTTGATTAGAATTAGATTCAGAATTAGATTAGAATTATTTGATAGAGAATAATTGTGGCCCTGAAAAGGGCCTTAATTATTTTAAAGGCACAAAAAAGTTATCTGAGGTGGACCATGTAAGGTTGCCATTTACACTTCGAGCGTGACGGAACGGTATCAGGACCGAAAAGGATTTCCGTACTCGGACCTTAAATAAAGTGAGGCAACCTATTTAGGGCCTAATACTGCTCGGATTTAAATTTCCACATGGTGGGCAATCTACATTGTAACCATTTATATTCTGCGGGTTTACTGATAAATTAATAATTCAAAGGTGTCCAAGATCAAAGATATCAAAGATGTCAAAGAAATCTTCAAGAGAAGACAGTCGTTCATATCTACCTATCTACCACTTTTTTAAATCTGTTTTCTCTTGAAAATTCATTAGAATTATTAATTTACGAATAAAATCGCTGAAAGTAAATGGAACGTGTCTTTAATATCACAAAATACTTCGAGGTTCGCTAATTTTGCGACTTGAATAAAAGTTGATGCCTTTAAACTTTAAAGCATATGCCTCTAATGGAACACTCAGAAGGGTTCCATTTTATTTGCGCACGCCATCGGCGCGACAGCCATCTAGTGGACATTGTGAGAGTGTAGTAGTTGATTTTACCGACGAAAAATATAAATTGAGTTTGAAGAAATAAAACTGAGGCGCTGAAGACAAAAATTAAGGAAAATGATGCAAACAAAGGTAACACTAATTAGAAGCCCCTTGGATGCCGAATCTAATAGATTTTTAAGCTATAAGAAAAAACGTGACTAAGAGTCAAGTAAACATGTATTTCAGTATTTGAAAGCAGCAAGAAAAGTAAGAGAAACAACAAGAGCAAGTACTCTTCCTAATGAAGAATTTCGGAATAAAGTGCCACCGCAAAAGTGGCACTAATCATCAACCTAATCTTAAAAACTGTCATAACTCGTGTCTATTATTATTTCCCTTTAAAATTACTAATCTGTACAAATTATTAATTATAATTAAATCAAAAGAAAAGTTATTAACTTCCAAAATCTTATTTTTTTTTGTTAAAGCCTGCCTGAAACTAAAAATCGGTTCTAATAGAAACTTCAGTACTTTTCTGTGATACTGATCAATGTGCAATAAACGACATTTTTGGTCAACGTAAAGTACTTTTTATCGATGGCAATTATTAAATACTGGCCTAAATTCCTCGTATGATGATCCTAAATGGAGTTGTCGTTAATCGGCGAAAGACAAGAGCTGTAAACAATGTCCCGATTCACTCCACTTTATCCATGAGCGCATACTGCGAGTTATAGGTGTGCGATCTTCTGCTACATTGACATATACACAGAAACGCAAAATGGGGTGCAAGAGGGTGGAGAGTTATGACGCCGCACAATTAGCAGTTCGTGTGAGAGAGATCGATCGCCAGTGAGAATATACATCAACGATGTAATGCAGGACACATATCGCGCCTATAATGCACTCCACCATTTTCACCGATTTAGCCAACGCACCGCTCATTCATTTTCATTTCCCTCCAAAGCAACTCCACAATTTCACAATTTCACAACGAAAAAATATTCATTTCTCATCCGCTGCTTTATCTACCGATTCCAATTTCCACCCAATTGTCACAATTACAAATTAAAGAATATCTTACGTTCCAGAATTTTAATTATTCTCTATTCTATTAGACAATTAGACATTAGACAAAATTAAAACATAATAATCACCTGTTAAAGTTTTTCTTGACTTTCATAACAATGCTTGATAGGTACACTTTGTTGAAGTAGCACGTGACACTTTATTATGTAAAAAAACCACAGATAATAAACCGAGAAAAACGACAAGGCATAATTCTCAGGGGCGCGTGCCGCGGTCTAAGTTACGAGGCGTTTATGAGCCATGAGCGATTTTACGGGATAGATAGAGTTACTTAGAGAGTTATTTTACTACTTTACGAGGTTCACTTTCCCTGTAGCGCCTCGTCGGATAGATCAGAAGGACCGCCTGCGACTGTCTGATTTACTATGGAGGATCCTGCTCTGGACCTGCCTGCCTGCCTGATGGGGTTCCTGAGTCTCAAAGGGGGACGGACTAGACGAGGGTTAGAGAACCACGGGGTGGGGCCTACGACATAATCCTACTTCTCATTCTGATCCATGCACGGGCCCCCACATGTCGTGTTTGAAAACACCCGGATCAAGAACTCCTCCAAATAAGCAAAAGCAGCTTTTATAAACAGTATCTACAAAGAAACCTTACCAGAACATCAGCTTTTATTCAAAAATAATTATTACTTTTATGTCTTCAATGTTTATTGTACGTTTGACAATTGTATTACATTTGTAAATTTTTGACGTAAGTTGTAAGTTTTTGAAGTATATTGCGTTTAAAAAAGGCGGAGTTTATCCGGGCCGTGAGTTGCCTTATTTGCCATTTTGTGTTTGATTTAATATTATATCTCTAGTCTAGAGGAAAGGAGATCCCTTGCATTTATAAAACTTCTATATAAAATCCTGCATGGTAACGTTGACTGCCCTTATCTACTTAACCAAATATCTTTTCCAGTGCCTCAATATGACTCCCGTTCACAGACACTCTTTTATATTAAAACCTCGAATATAAACTTATTGTATAATTTGCCAGTGTATGGAATGTGCACAAGAATGAACGATTTCTGTTTAAGTCACAGGGAAACCTTCGATTTGTTTAATTCTATGTTCGTAAGATTTTGATTTTGTACTGAGTAGCAGATATTGAGTTGAGTTCTGCTGATTATACTGTGACTTTGAATCTATCCTATATGTATTAGCAATAATGAACCCTAAAATTGGCATTTGCTGTTGGGATTCAATAAAATTGAAATTGAAATTGTACATTTATAAATTTTACATTTTGAAGGTGTACATTTGTAAATTGTACATTTGAAAATTGCACATTTGTACATTTGTAAGTTGTACATTTGTAAATAGTACATTTGTAAATTGTACGTTTGTAAATATGTAGTACAGTTGTAAATTGTATATTTGTAAATAGTACATTTGGAAATTGTACGTTTGTAAATATGTAGTACACTTGTAAATTGTACATTTGTAAATAGTACATTTGGAAATTGTACATTTGGAAATTGTACGTTTGACCAGTATCGACTATAAGTTTTGACTTAATTGAAAATTTTCAATTTCATAAATGTCCTACAAAAGTCAATAATCTTATAATAACCTACCAAGCCCAACATATATTAATCTAGAAGAAAACTGTCCACCAAGATTTACAACTTTCTCCTAAAACATGTAGAATCCTACTACTTAAAAGTGGAAATTAATCACAGTTGTTTACGACTTTCCTGGTCAAATTCTTTCGTCCATTCGAGTCCAGATTGTTGAGGAACAAAATACACAGGAATAGGACGATTACCATTTTTCTAAAAGGCTTGGATTCGAGGAAACATTATTTGAGAGCAAACGCGTATATCTTGAGATTTGTTAGTAAATTCTTTAAAAGATACCACGTGAGATTGCGATAAAGCAAACTAGCAATTCTGCTCACGGCAAAACTGCAGCTGACACTGAGTGACGAATGGTGCGAAAGCCACTCAGACTATGATTGCTTAATTCACATGCGGCCGGTCAAAGCCGACCAGTCACTCGTTGCTTATCAAGATCTATTGCAGCAGAATAACAACTAACAGTAAGTCCAATGAGACCATAGTTGTATAACAAGCGACGAATTTTTCTGTAAAAAAAACGAGCCTCTTAAATTTCTCCTAACGCTTAAATTACTCACTCGATTACCTCCTTCCGCATAAATATACCCTGACGTGCGGAATCATTTTAAAATCGATTCCACTCTACTGGAAAACAGGAGAACCTTTTATTCTTTTCTAAATATTTCACGTTAAACCTAGACTTTCTAAATTAAAATGTCATTTTAAAATAAATGAGAATGTGAAAGAAAACTGAAAATAAGAATCCACTCTACTGCTACAATACTTATTGATTTGAAAGAAGCATTCAGCTTTACAAATACGAACTTGATATTTGAGATCATGCACGCGTGCGTTGAATGAAATTTAAAAAGTACTTGCTCGCTTATTTACGATCGATTACGCGCCCCGACAAATGGGTTTGAGAAGAGGTCATGTTTTTCAACACAGCCTCTCGAAATTCAAGGCCCATCTCGGGGTACGCACCCTTGCATATGCCGACGAGATATTCTCGTCCCAGGTCGTCCCATTCGTCATCTGAAGGCCATTGATATATAAATACTATTAATTTGGCCAAAGGAATTCACCCGAGCATGAAAAACCGCCCTGCAGGGAACAAAAAAAATGTGCCTCTCGCTTGCATACCTTCACTTATTGACATGCACATGCACCCGGGGGGCCATTGTGAGATCTTTTATAGACCCAGCCAGCCACCATGCAACCCTAACTTTTGAGAGGGAGGGGGAGTGTTCCAAAAGCTAGGGGGGTAACCTTAAGCTCCACCCCATTTCGGCCATGACGAAAACGAAACACGTGGATGCAAAGCATTACAAATTACATTTCATGCTGGTATTTTAATGTTGTTTCAAAAGATTATAGATTCTTTTCTATGATATCTGTGGGAAATTCTCTCCTGAATTTTTCTTGATGAAAAATAAGACAATTTTCGTAAGTTAGAACTTTTGAAATTAATAGGATCTGAAGTGAAGTAATGGGTATTTCCGAGTGTATTTCTTAAGAGTGATACAAATTGTTATTAAATTGATGATTCCGATTTAAAATATTCAAACATAGGATGTTACTTGAAGGAGCTGAACTTTCTTTTCATGAAAACGTCGTTACCTATGTAGCAGAAAGTTCATGCAGGAATGTCGGTCTTGGAGTTCTTTACTCTACATCGAAAAGAAACTGGATGCTTGAAATTTTTGCATGCGCTTGAAACTTTCTCATTAGATTTAGAAACTTGTGCAATGTGCAGTAAGGCATTTGAATTTCGTGGAAGTTTATTAATTAGAAAATAAGAATTCATGGAGTAGTGATTATACAGAGAATAGAGAAGTTTTACTAATAAGATTTCTATAATATGAGTTCTGATTATTAAAAATTTATAAACCGTTTCTAATTTATTATTGACTACAGTTTCAGGAGCAATAATAAATTTAAATTGCTCTACCAAAAGTTTTTGACTTTATGTAATCTAATATAAACAGTTTCATCCCTAAATAAGTATAAAACTTAACCTTTTGCAGCCTCTGAAGTTCAGAATTACGTAATAAAAATACTCAAATTTCGACACCAAACATTTTTTGCAGAAAGACAGTCTACAAAAATACAAACAAAATACATTTTCAATTTCAATTTCAAACAAAATTTCATTTTCAAGGTCAAAACTTTAAATAATCGTCATTTTTAATACTAGAGCTGTGCATCGTCAGTTCGAATTTCCACTCCAAATTGGTGTCTTTTCGGCCACGCTTAGAACATTTAATTTTTCGAAATTGAGTTTAATTTAAAAAGAAATCTAAGCAACTTAAATTTTATTTGAATTTACTTGAAATCACTTTGTATTTCTCGAAATCGAAATTGTTCAGTTTATGGTCGATTCGAATTTTTCAAATTCGACTTGCGATCCGCGTAATTTCAGATGGATTTAATTTAGAAACCAACTGAATGATTTCGGTTTTGAAAAATCCCACATTCGAAGGAAGCTTAAAATTAAATTAAAGCTTGAATTTCTTCTTAAATTAAACTCAATTTTGAAAAATCTAATGTTCTAAACGTTGCCTAAAAGGTTCCAATTTGTAGTCAAAATTCGAACTGACGACTGCACAGCTCTATTCAATACATTTCTCATTATTTTAGCACTATATCGATAAATATTAGTTCTATAAAAAACAGTTTCAAATAAAAATTTTAGCCTTAAAAAAGGTGCATATTTTATGTTATGCACATTTTTTCTCTAAGGTGTTTAGTTTTTGATAAAATTGAGATCAAAAGTGTCAAAAAAAGATTGCTATTCACAAACGCGTTTTTTGATACTTTTGAGCTCAATTTTCTCAAAAAGGAATAATTTTGGGAAAAAAATGTATAGAACATGAAGTATGCATCATTTTAAAAGCTGCAACTCTTATTTGAAACTTTTTTCTGTTGAGTCAATACCGTCAAACGGGACAACTTCGGACATTTGGGGTAATTTCGGACAGTCATAGATTCATCGCTTAAATTACTCGAAGTGGTTTTAATTAGGATTTAGAACCAGTTAAGGCTTAAACTGATTCCATATTCTAGTTGGAACCATTTTGAGTAATTTAAAGTATCAATTTAGGGCTGTCCGAATTTACCCCGCATATCCGGAGTTTTGCCCCGTTTGACTGTTCTTATCGAAATAGTGCTAAAAGAATAAAAAATGTATTGAAAATGGCGGCTTTTTCAAGTTTTGACTTTGAAAATGAAATTTTAGCGCATTTTCACTATCATATTCGTAATCAACGCATCGAAATACATTGGTATACGAAGTTTCAACTGAATTGAAGGTACACATTTTTTGGAGGTGCAACCACGATTTTCAAAACTGATTTTTTTTGGTTCCCGTATGATAATTATCACATATCATACATCATTTTAATCAGCATGCCGAATGCTTTCAGAAAATATATATTTAATGCATTGGCAGACAGGGGCCAAAATACCATTTATTACTTACCATTGTTCTTTTAAAGTGTAGGATGAGTAGAAAACAAACGAGTGCCGTAAGTACTATTTAAAAATTTTCAAATTAATCCTCCGTAACACCCCTGGGTCCATTTGGACACAAGTGAAATTTCAAGTTCAAATATCTCTTTAGACTTTAGACATTACGATTTTTATTTTAAAAATCTTTGAACATTCAACTCCAAAAGCTATTGGATAATGTAATAGAAATGTTGAGCAGAAGCTCTGAATTTTTTCAGATTTTTTTGAGAACTTATAATTAAAAATAACGAGAGGGGGTGGACAAATTTAACCTAGAGGTGTGACGGCGTTAATGAAAATAAGGAGTGTTTCGGAGCATTAATAGAGTAGAAACTTAAGGGGGTTGGCTCCAGAACTATTAGAAGGAATCAAAGTGTTTCTTTTTATATATTATCTTTTTCGCCAATGAAACTGTTTTCTTTTTTAAAAACTTTTGGTTTTGGAATTAGGATATTTTTGGGGAACAATTTAAACATGTAGGATATAGGATCGTAGAGGGACAAAATATGGTTAAGTTCCAGGAAGAAGACTTTCGCTCCTCTTGAAAGATGGCAAACTGCAGTTAAATGTTTTCGAATAGAATTTAAGTTCAGTAGGAACGTTAAATGGTTATCTGCCAATTAAACTTAGATTAAAGCTTCTAGATTTGGGTCCAGTGTTGTTGACCAATATATTAACTACTCGAGTGGTGAAGCCAGCCAAGCTGTCAGCTGGTTGGCTAGCAGGGGGTTGATACCCTACCTAGAGGTATAATATGTCGGCAGTGTATTATGTAATAGTATACTCGCTGCATCTATGGTTACTGGTGAGGTTGCCTGCATGTGTATATCACTGACCGACCAGGGGGTGCCATTTCTAGAGATGGGGAGTCATGATCTACGACGTCATCCTACTTGCCAGATATGGCGATATGTAATCCATAACTGCCATCGTTCCTAAATACAAACTTGCCTACAAAGATCACTCCGGGGAAAAATTACTAACAGACGGTTTCAATTCAGACCCAATGTCTCACTTTCCTTCTATTTTTTCCTAAACAGTTCAATGGCTACAAATTTCGAATTGGAACTTTTGTCAAGAACAAGAACTAAAATCCCTCAAAAGGTGGATCAGACAGGCTTAGAAATATGAGATTTCCTTGGGCACATGTTCGTAGCGCAAGAAGGCAATGTAGAAAGATTAAAAGGAAGTAATGGAAGACGATTGTCCTGTACTTTTAAAGAGGGAGAAAACTATAGGTGAAGGCAACCACAAGGCCGCAACCGCAGTGTGGGAAGTGAAACGAGCCGAGTGGCGTGGCTTTTAATGGAGTGAGGGAAACAACATTAAGTTAAGAGCAAAAGGGGTATGAGAATTGCCCGGAAATAGCGGGTGGCGAAGGGGTGAGAGAAAGGGGATACGATTCATAAACCAGCAATTACCCACCTTCCCGGACCAGAACTTCGTTGTCCTTCAGCAACTTCGTTGGCTTTTGATTCTCGCAAAAGGGCCAACTATTGTTGCACCTCCGGAGAAACGAACCATATCCTAATCTATTTCCACTTTCTATTTTTTAAGGTCAGATATTTTTATCCAAGAAAATTAACCTCAAGGGGATCAGTTCTAAGCATAGAAGCTTTCAATTTTACCAACTCTTAATTTGGACAAGAAATGGAAATATTCGTACAGTAAAACAGCAACAACTGAGTTTTAGCTAAGAAGAAAGATAAACTTCATGATTACATAAAATACTAACGTGCAGTTCAAATATTGACTGACATTAAACAACTCTAAAGTATAGAACACATTTGATGTCATATGTGATGTCATATGAGAAAAATCTGAATAGTTACTTCGAGTGAAAGTCAGTTATTGTTTCATAATTATATTCCTTACTTCATTTTCAGAAGTTTTTTCACATAAAAGTCAGTAGGTAGCCAATATTAGGCTAAAATGAATGAAAATCAACTTTGTTGAAAAGACAGCCTTTTGTTTTACTACAGTTGAGAAATCTGCGCAACTACAGTGGTAATTTATCTTAATCTTATTATCTAAGGCTGAAAGTAATTTTCGACAGACTAGTTTGGGTCTCATCAAAAAGACATTAAATGGTTGTACTACAAGTTAGAGTTTTGTTTTGCTGTCTTTCATTGTTGAATTGATATTTTAGTCTGGGATAAATCCACAGTGCAGAATAACAGAAAAGCAGGATCGCTGACGATGTTAGAAGACATTAAAACGTAATCGAACTGTATCTCCCCCTTAATTAGTCACTGTCGGATTCCGGAATGGTCTTGTTTCGATGCTGCGGAGCGGTAGGTATTCGGAAGCATCTCTCGAGTATTGACGGTTCGAGAGGAAGTGCTTGATATAGTGGTGCAATTTATCGAATGATAAATTCCGCCGAGATAGGATCGCGGCTAGATTAAACGACAATTCCTCCTCTTTCTCTGGTTCCGGAGAACGTCCGCCCCTTTCTACCGCAAAATTAAATATAGGGTCGAATTGCAGTTGTGGCTGCTGCGAAGGTATAGGCTGCTGCTCTAGTCGCTATCTCTCTTTCTCCTTCGATCCTTCTTCTCCCTTTCTCCTTCTTTCTCTACTTTAGTCCTCTTTCTCTTTTCACCCCTCCAGCTATACCACCCCCATCTACCACTCCGACTACCCTTATCTACCACCGCAGACTTTCCCTCCCCTTTGCCACCCCATCACACCAAACACCTACTTCCACCCCTTGTATCTGGAAGCTACTCAGTCTGCCAACCCTCTGGTGTAACGAACCACCCGCTATCTTGAATGGGGTTGGTTTTTGGGCACGCTTTCCCTCTTACTCAAGAGCTATCGTTCTTTTCATCCCTCTTCGATTTTTTCGACGCCATTCCACTTTTGATCTATTATCTTTCTTACGAAAGAGATAAACAGGTTCCCTTCAAGCTAATATTACATTTAAGAACTTTGATATTTGAAATACCTTCAAAGGAAAAAGTGAATCGGTTAATAATCTCTCTAAATCTGAATCAGTTAAAATTTGACTGATTCAATCAGAACAACGGAGTTTAACTGAAAGACTAGTTATTTTTCAGAATTTGACTGATGAAATAGTTAAGTTGCCTCTGGTAGAACCTACTGATTGAATTAGTAATGCAAAATGACTAATTTTTTTCAGTCATTATTTCTGCGTTACTGATTGTTCAGTCAATTGTCGAACATAACCTCTGTCTGTTGACAACTTTTGCACATGACATTGATGTCATATTTTCCAAAATTTATACGCAAATTCACCTGTCGGAACAAGCATGTTCAAGCGTAACAAAAAATTACATAATAATTTATTTAAACATTTTCCACAAATGTTGTAGTGAATAATACGGTGTTAAGTGAATTTTCATGCTTTGTATGGGAAAAAGTTCTTAAATTTACGTAAGTGATAGTTCTTAATAGAAGATACTAATAATTATTTTTAATAACTTAATTTTTATACAAATAAAGAAGTAAATTCAGAAGTTATTTTTGAAAATAATAGAAATGAATTCTAATATGGAAAATTCTTAATATAAAAAAATTCTAATATGGAAATCAATATTTGTAAATCCCGCTGAATATCAGTAGAGGTGGAGCTACGCATTGAGCAATTTGTGTACCTGTAGAAAAATGTAAAAGAAATTACTTAAAGAAGCTTTTTCAGTCGCCATAACCTCGTTACATAGATCTGCGTATTTTTCAGCCTTTTCAGCTTGGTAAGTATTTTACGATCGTATTTAAGGTAAGCTGATGTAAGTTTGCGGGTTACTCTATTTGATTTTTTGTCATAAATTTTATCTCAAACAATTTTGCACTGAAATTTCAGCAAACATCATTTTATTCTGGTATAGCGCAATCTAACCTTTATAACCTATCATCTTGGTATCTTGAAGTAATGATTTTAAAAAGATAAGACGCATAATAGAGTGGATCGAAGAAACGAAATTTTAGAAATCGGATATGAAACTATGTGGAAAAGTAGCGTATTAGAGGACCCTCAAAAAGTATAAATAATTTGGATTCGATCGAAAAGCGCCTTGGTTTTGCGCGATAACAAAATATGTTTGAAAAAATTCTTATTTTCGTAATTTTGATATTTTCGTGGATTTCAAGTTTTTTTTTACATTTCTAGGGGCTTTAAGCGACTCCCCAAATTTTTACAGATTTTTATTTGCAGCCCCATCAAAGATTATTAATGTTTAGTAGGCCTCTGTTTTCAAAAAATAATTTTAAAACCCACAGAAATGTAGAGAAAATTTTTTCTGGTATCTAGAACGTTTCTGCTGGTAAAAATAAGCTAGAAAAAAATTTAATTAGTTTAGGAAATCATAAGTGTAAATATATTGAATTTTTTTAAAACTGAGTTTATGATTTTTTTAAATTATTCTTTTTCAACTGACTTTGAATACTATTTTTAACATCTGAGGGTGTTCTAGTGATAAAAATAATCTAGAAAAAAAATTGATAATTGATTTCCTAGACCAATAAAATTTTTTTCTAGCGTATTTTTACCAGTAGAAACTTTCTAGATACCTGAAAAAATTCTCTCTACATTTTTGTAGAGTTTAAAATTATTTTTGGAAAACAGGGGTCTACTAAAAATTAATAATCACTGATGGGGCTGCAAATAAAAATCTGCAAAAATTTGGGAAGTCGTCTAAGGCCTCCAGAAATGTAAAATATAAAATAAGTGTAAAATATAAATGTAAAATATAAAATATTTTACGATCGTATTTAAGGTAAGCTGATGTAAGTTTTCGGGTTACTCTATTTTAATTTTTGTCATAAATTTTATCTTAAACAATTTTCCACTGAAATTGAAGCAAACATCATTTTATTTTGATAAAGCGCAACCTAACTTTCATAACCTAACATCTTGGTATCTTGAAGTAATGATTTTAAAAAGATAAGACGCATAATCTACTATAATTTTTATTTTTATTCTTCGGAATTCTTTTGTAATCTTTCATAACCTCAAAACAAAAAATTAATTATGATTTTTCACTTGCAGGTGACTGATGCTAAGTGTTAAAGTTACCATTTTTTGTCAATATTTTACAAATTATAAAATTACCCTAATAACTACTTATTTCTAAAAATGTATTCACGATTTTATTGATTCTCCTAATTGTAGATCTGAGCTTTTAGTTTTGAAGTTTTGTGAAGTCAGGAAATTCATGGTAAATTCAGAGTCAAGAATTTTGTAAACTTGATTAAAAGTAAATAGTTGAAGATAATTTTTAAAAAGGCTCACCAAAATTTTCTGAAAGGAGTTTAAGAAAAAAACGATTTCCATAAAAGCTGAGAAGCAAGCTGCAAAATGTACTACAATTAGAAATTATACTCGAAAAAAGGGAAATAATGTGAAAAGAAGTTTAATTTAGGAATATTTAAAAATAATTTTTTTAATTCGGTTGTGGGAAAATTTTCTTTTAAATGTTTGGAAAAATAAATGTTTTCATAATATTTCAGTTAGGTATAATTCATTTTAAGTTATTTAAAACAGTAAAATCCTGCAGTAACAAACTTTTACAGAGAATATTATCATTTAAAATCTAATAATTTGAAATTTGGTAATCTTTAAATTAACGTACAAAAAATTTGTAATAAGTTTAAAGAATTTTATAAGTTTAATATTTTTTCCGGAGATCTAAACTTTTTATTTTTATAATATATAAAATTGAATTTTCAGAATAGGCAAAAAATTCGGTTCAATCTTTGGAAGCGACTTTAAAAAGTTTCAATTCCAATTGCAGCTTAGAAAAAGTCGAATAATTTAAGCACCTTTTATATGGTATTCCGTTTTTCGTTTATGCATATATATTTTTGTCTGTATGCATATTCATGACGTTATTCGTACTTGGTGCATTTAAATGTACTGTGAACGCAGTATATTTGTCTAATAATTAAATTGATTTGATCTCATAAAATTAAAAGTTGTTCATTTCACATTTGATTTTAAAAAATAAAAATTTAACAGAGTCTGAGTTAAAGCTGTGAAATCTGTTAATATTTTTAATTGATATTTCGCTTCCGAATTTTTAAATTGTTGAATTTGAAACAATTTTGCTATGAGTATGTGGGTTATGGTACATTTTTTCCATATTTACCATAATTTTTGTATTCATATAAGGATTGATTAAAATTCTTAATATTTTAAGTTTCGAATGTGTAATATCAATCGAAAATATTAATGGATTGAAAGCTTTCAATTTCTTTTATTTAAAATACAGCGGGAAAATATGAACTATTAATAGAGTATTCTCACTTGTGACGTCACGCACTCTCAGCGACCTCTGAGGGAATAACAGTGCTCATATACCCCTATAGTTTACATGTGTTGCTGGAGTCTTTTAAATTGTTTTTGTTTTTTCGAGATGCGGAGTGAGTATTTGGCAACATTGTCTGGAGATGTGAAGACCTAATACATCAAAAAAATTGAAAAACTCTAAAAGTTTGATCCATATGCTCTGAAAGATAAAGATTTTAGTGAAAATGTGAGTGCAGTGCCGTCGATCACTGTAGTGGATATAGTGTCATATCTAACTCAATCCTATATTTTTACACCACAAATCAAGTAAAAGCATATAAAAGATTGGAAGCTTCTACATTTTATAAAGCTGGTGAAGTTCAAGGAGTTTAATGATACTTTTCTGCTTTTGAGTGAGGTTAGTATAACATTATAGTATTTCTAGTTATACGTTATTATTTACTATTAATATGAACATTAACATTAAGTAATATTCCTGTGAAGCATGGTATTTGTTATAATTTTTAATATCAAATTTCATTGCTGATGTAAAATGCGATGGCAGCTTGAGGTTTTGAGGTTAGGATGAATTTTTAGAATACAAGAGCGAATTGCCCACAGAATTACAAATTTTGTGTGATATCATCAAACCGTTCTAAGATTGCATTCTTTTTTTGTAACTTTAATGTAAATCACTGGTAGGTATATCTACAAAGATCTATAAAAAATTATATTTTTCTATGCCTTTCCACGAAAAATTTTACAAATTTACATGAAATTTTTGGGAAATTTGTATGGGAAATTTCACGAATTTTCAATGCATTTCAAACACGAAGTAGCTTTTTTGTGTTAAGAGGTACTAACAAATCTTAAACTTTCGCAAAGTTTTTTGAGTCGTACATTTTCGTAATTTTTCATAGAAAAATATAATTGAGGGCTCGGAAAGCAGAACCGACGCAGCGCTCGAGCAGTAGGTAGGAGTAGGGATGACGCGCAGAAAACGCCACGAAAGTTTCGTTGCGTTTTCTG
>JBAGKK010000501.1:1796898-1828503 GCA_037177015.1 Euceroptres primus | reverse complement strand
TATATATATATATATATATACTTGCGTGTTTAGCGCATACCTAGGAATTCGAATTTACCTTGGAGGGAAACTCTATAGCAGTAGGTATACGAACCTTAGGAACTCTACTCTAGTCTAATGCAGAGTAATGTTGATTTATGTACCCACGATGGTCCCGTTTCACCCTCGACCTCTCACACTCCAACCCTCACTGTACATGTCTTTGAACTTGAACCAACTTGTGTTTTGTCTGTACCCGTCGAAACTTCAGCCACCAAAGAAACATGGTTCGGTTGGATGTTGTCTTGCATTTTTTGAGCTTTTCAAGTTGGAATTCAAAAACGGAGAAAGGTTGATAAAAATGTTACATCCAAATACATAAGTTTGAAAATATTTCAATATTATTATCAATATTACCTCAAAAACACAAAAAATGAAGAAAGCAATTTGAAGGCAAACTATCGAAGGACAGTTTTTTTATATTTCTAACTACCAAACTGAACAAACAGTTTTGAAGAGTATAAAATCAGCAATTTTGAACGGCCCATATTTTGATGTGGTTGATTGTCTTTTAATTTCTTTCTTCTTTTTCTTTGAGTCGTAATATTTTTGAAGAAATTAACTCATCAATAGCGGTACCGTATGGTACCACGCGCTTACGTGGTGTAAAAAAATGCTGTGTAAAACTCGCGCTATCGCTTTTCGCGCTTGCACCGCCTATTTACAGTGCTAAGACTTCCCTTAATACTGTAAACAAGCGATGCAAGCGCGAAAAGCTATAGGGCGAGTTTTACACGGCATTTAAAAGGAGTAAGCGCGTGGTATCATACGGTACCGCCAGCAGCTGATGGGTTTTAATGGGGTTTTCCAAACGGAAACAGAAAATTTAGACAATGTAGAATATTCTTCCAATTTAAGACAGAAAAATCAACACTTTCCAGTTGAAACTACAAGTTCAAAAACATTATGATTGGAAGCATTCAATTGTGAATTTCCAATTGGTTTTTACCAGATTATATTGGTAAGGGTATCGAATATATTTTGAAATATCTTTTTTACAACATTAATTTAAAAAATCGCAGAAAACTTCACAAGAATTCTAAAAAAGATTTTCCAGAGAGAAATTGATTTTTTTAAAATTTTGTTTAGTTGCAAAAATTGAACAATTTAATTTTTGAAAAAGTCCTTTTTAACAGAAGACGTACGCGAATTGAAAAAAATGAATTTTTTCGCCTAGAAAGTGACCTGATCCTTTAAGGGTTAAAAGTAAATTAAAGAACAAGTCAAGGTCAATCAAGATCATTAGCGGAAAAGATCTCCAAAACCTGGTAAACACTTTGTTTGACCGAAGATCCAGATTTAACCTGTTTGTGAGATTTATTTGTTATATTTTATTATTTTTATTTATTTTCTTGTCTATGATAATATTTTTACGATTTTATCGCTCGATAATACTTGCAGTTGTCAAAAGGATAAATAGTTATGATTAGAAGCATCCAGTTTTGAAAATTGAAACTATCCAAGTGAGAAAGATTAGCAAATTCAAACAGAACTTTGAAAAAGTTCCAATTATTGGATGCATAGTAATTTAGTGATTTCAAGTATTTGTAAATGGAAGTATCGAAGTGTGAAAGTTTTGCAAATGGAAAGAATTTCAATTGGAATCGATATTTTCCAATTATTTCTATAAATTCCAAATAATTTGGCGAAATATTCAGCTGAATACGAGAAAGTTCTGATATATTATACAACTACCGAAGCAGAACCTCTAGATTATGAGGCATTTTAGTTTTATATAAAAAAGAACGAAAAGAAACGTAACGAAAGTTTCGTTACGTTTCTTTTCGTTTCTGTCGACGTAAAACTTTGATGGCACACAATTTCGACATTGCAACTCGGTGGTTCTATAATATTGCAGCCTTTTCTCATACTCAGCTGAATATTTAGTCAAACTATTTTGATTTTGTAGGACTAATTGGAAAATATCGAAAAATGGCCCTTAATTTCGTTCGGATCCCTGAATGTAGGGAACTTTTCCCAACTATTTTAGGGAAAATTCCCAAGAAATGTTGTGGAATATTTCCTAGAATTTGAGAAACTTTCCACAACATATTTTCGGGAATATCTCCTAAAAGTTGTGGTATTTCCCCAACTATTTTGTGGAAAATGGGATATATTTCCTAAATATTGAGGAACTATCCACAACAAATTTTAGGGAATATTTTCTACTTTCCCTAACTATTTTGGGGAATGCTTCCTGAAAATTGAGGAAAATTTTGTGGAATATTTCCCACTGCATATTGTGGAACATTTCCCAAAAAAATTTGAGAAATAGTTTCCACTATTATTAGAAATAGAAATATTTCCACTGAAATATTTCCAGAAATATTCCACAAAAAATACTGTGGAATATTTTCAAGAATTTGCGAAACTTTCCCCAACATAGTTTGAGGAATATTTCTTAAAAGTTGGGGAACTTTCCCCAACTATTTTGATAAATATTTCCTGAAAATTGAGGAAAATTTGGCAGAATATTTTCTATCATGTGTTTTGAAACTTTTCCAACTATTTTGGAAAAAATTCCCAACAAATTTTGTGAAATATTTCCTAGAATTTGGGCAACTTTCCCCAACATTATTTTCGGAAATATTTCCTAAAAGTTGTGGAATTTTCTCCAACTAATTGTGGGAAAAATTTCCAACATATTTTGGGGAATATTTTCAAGAATTTAGGGAACTTTTACCAATACAGTTTGAGGAATATTTCCTAATAGTTGCGGAATTTTCCCCAACAATGCAAGTGAAAAGAATGAACTGGAATGGAAAGAATTGCAATTGGAATCATTCAATTTTACACACATTTTAATTTTGTTGCTTACTTCCTGAGCGTAAGTGTAAAGGAAGAAAAAATCTTCCTGCCTTGGCATCTCGGACTATCACCGTAAACAATTTTTTGGGGAATTTTCCGCAAAATCATAGTAACTCAAATTACACCAAAGTTTGGAAACTTTCCCAAATTACTTTGGGTAAAATTTCCTCAAGATATCTTGGCGAATATTTCCTAGAAATAGAATTTAGGGAACTTTCGCCAACTATTTCTAGGAAAATTTTCAACAAATGTTGCGGAATATCTCTTAGAATTTGGGGAACTTTCTTCAACATATTTTGGAGAATATTTTCTGAAAGTTGGGAAAAATTCCTTAAAAATATTGTGGAATATTTCCTAAATGTTTTGGAACTTTTCCCAACATATTTTGGGGAATATTTTTCATTTTCTCTAACTGCTTTTGGGAAAATTCTCAACAAATGGTATGGAATATTTCTTAGAATTTAGGGAATATATTTTTTGGAATATTTTCTAGAATTTAGAAATTATATTTTTGGGAACATTTCCTAAAATTAGAGGAAAATACCCAATAAATGTTGTGGAATATTTCCTAGATGTTGGGGAACTTTCCCCACAATTTCTTGAGAACGATTTCCTACTATTATTTGATTGATTGACAACTAAAATCAGGAATTTAGTTAATTTTCTTTACAATTTAGAAAATTTATTCTGGTTTAATTTGATTTGATTTTTATTTAGCGAATAACCCAACAGTTTACACCAATTACAGGGTAATTGGTTACAGGAGCATATTAGTACAATTAGTTATTAGTACAGTTCCATAATCACGATAACGACTTTCTCAATAACGATAACTCAGTAACGACTTTCTTAAAGAATACCTTAATTAACTTAGTTAGCTATATTGAGTTCTAAAAATCTGAGATTACTCTAGTATTATATTACTGTTCTTTATACAGAATTCGGTAATTAGTTTACATATTTGTTAAAAAATAACAAAACTTATAACAATAAATAACAAAACTTAGGTCATGTTTATAGATCTAAGGATATACCATTAAATAACCCAACATATCCCCTCTAGCAACTCTGTTACACCATAAACTTTCTGCAAGAACAAAGCATGATTCATAGACATAATTGAATTAATATGCATATCAAAGCATGAGATTATAAATCCTTCTCAGATCTGATTTCTCTTGAGCAATAAGACCTTGAGGGTGAGAGTGAACGTTCACGATTCGATAAAAATGAAACTAGGATCTGGGATCAACAAAGGTGCCCAGACTCGTTTCCCATCAGGGTATTGAGTTTCGCAGAACGATGCGCGATAAGGGCAACGATGCTAATTGAAATGAGAAATTCGCGCCGCGTATCGCGTGGAATGTAGTCCGATGTCCATCACGGCTACCAATCCCAAAGCAAAAAGCACGAGAACGTGAGTTCATATACATATCTGCGACACATATTTGAAGATAGCGATATGTAATTGCATGCACGAAGGTATATATTTGCGAAAAGGATATACGAGGGATAGAGAGTGTCCATAGAGAACGCGTGGGTAAATTCTTTATTGCAGGTCCTATCCTCGCGGCCATGGGATTGCGTCTATTGGTTGCATGGTGTATGGTGACTGTATGGTATATGGTGTACATTTGTATAAGCAATATAAGGTGTTTGCTGTATGCTGTATGGTGTATATAAGACGATGTAAGAGCACGACTGTAAGTACGTGCATATACGCGGTCGCCACTCCAGGGGATCGCCGGCGATACGAATGCATCAGTTTCACGGCTCGGCGGACAAGACAACGAGATTCATGCCGTCCTCATGCATGAATCAACAACCTTTTCCATATTTACATAACAACGCCTGACTTACATGGCCAGTGGGAGGCCCTTGACAGATTGGGAGTATGGATAGGCATTATTCTAAGTAAATGTCTTCAAACCAGAAAGAGCAGATCGAAGAAGGGAGGAACTCGACGATGTGAAAGAGATGGATGTGAAAAATGAGAAAGTAAGGAGTACTTCCAGCTCCGCAGCGTATTTTAAAGTTTATGTCATAAAACGATCTTCTGGCGTCTTTATTACCATTTTTAGAACAGTGTCCATCTTTCGGAAACTCTTAAAAAATGTCGATTCTATTTAAACTTGTTTGAAACTATGAACCTTATGTCATTTGAAGGATCTATAACTTTAGCAGTTTAGGCTGTTTACCATTTAGAAGAATCAAATGTCTAATATTGACCAATCTTTCTTCAAATTCTGTTTTGTTATAAGGCGATTTAACTACAATATCCTTTCACAACTGAGGAGGACTCAAATCTATTAGATTATTTCTTTCCAATTAAAAGCAACTAATTTTGAAAACTTTCCAGATGAATTTTTATTAGAGCTTCCAACATTGAACTCTTAAAATTAGGATTCAACTGAAAAAATTTTCCAATTGGGGACATCCAACTTTCCCTCTAACTGGAAAATGTTCTCAATTGAAAGCATCTGTAACTTTAGGAGCTTTTTGTTCAGAATCATTCAACTTTAAACATTCTGTAATTAGTTATGTTAAAGTGTTGCCCGATTGGAAGCATCCAAACTTAAAATTTTTTTAAGTTATAAGGCGATTTAACTTCAAACATTTCACAATTTAGATATTTTATCTATAGATCTAAAATCTGTAGATATTCAATTAAAAGCAGCTAATTTTGAAAGCTGGAAGAATTTATCCTTCATCTCTAAATAGCATCGAATATCAGAAATTACACAAAAATTGGTAAATTGTTCTCAACTTTTAGGAAATATTCCGAAGTTTGTGTTCCCCGAATTTTAGGATATATTTCGAAAAATATGTTTATCCAATTCTAGAGCATATTCCAAAAAATTTCCCCAAAAATAGTTGGGAAAAGTTTCCTAACATTTAGGAAATATTCCTCAAACTATGTTGGGGATAGTTGCCCAAATTCTAGAAAATATTCTACATTTCCCAAAATTTTCTGGGGAAAGTTCCTCAACATGAAGTAGGAAATATTTCACGAAATTTTCCACAATTTTTAGGAAATTTTCCGCCAAAATAGTTGGAAAAGTTCTCCAACTTTTAAGAAATATTCTCCAAACTACGTTGGGGAAAGTTCCCCCAAAAATTTTTACTCGGGTCTATTCCCAAAAAATATGTTCCTCAAATTCTAGGAAATATTCCCAAAAATATGTTCCTTAAATTCTTGGAAATATTCCACAATATTTGTTAGGAATTTTCTCCAAAATAGTTGGGTAATTTCCCAACTTTTAGGAAATATTCCTCAAACTATGATGAGGAAAGTTTCCCAAATTCTAAAAAATATTCCACAAAATTTGTTAAGAAAAGTTAAGAAAATATTTTCCAAATTTTTTGGGAAAATTTCTCCAACATCTAGTAGGAAATTTTTCAAAGCATGTTGTGAATTTTCCACAAAATTGATGGGGAAAGTAGAAAATATTTTCGAAATTTGTTGGGGACAGTTCCCAAAGATTAGGAAGTATTCCTCAACATTTTCTACAAAATAGTTGGTGCAATTTTTTCAACATCTAGTAGAAAATATTCTACAGCATTTTCCCCTAACAAGTCGATGAAAATTTCACAACTTTTAGGAAATATTCCCAAAAATATGTTGGACAAAATTGCTCATATTCTAGGAAATATTTAACAACATTTGTTGCGAATTTTCCCCAAAATGGTTGGATAAAGTTCCCTAACTTTTAGGAAATATTCCCCGTTCTTTCTTGCTTCACATTCGGCCCTCAGGAAGTAAGCAAACAAACTAAAATCCTTATTTAAAATTGGATAATTCCAATTACAATTCTTTTTATACTATTCTTTCTATTTGCATTATTAGGGAATGTTCCGAAACTTTTAGGAAATAAAATGTGTTGAGGAAAACTCCCCCAATTCTTGGAAGTATTCCACAATATTTGTTGGGAATTTTCTCCAAAATAGTTGGGAAATTTCCCAACTTTCTCGAAATATTCCTTAAACTATGTTGAAACGAAAACTATCCTCAAACTTTCCTCAAACTATATTCTTCGTATATATTACTGCACTGATCAACATTTAACATCTATTAATATATGTTGAGGAAAGTTTTCCAAATTCTAGAAAATTTTCCACAAAATTTGTTAGGGAAAGTTAAGAAAATATTTCGCAAAATTTTTCGGGGAAAGATCCCCAACATCTAGTAGGAAATATTCCACAAAATATGTTGGGAATTTTCCTTAAAATAGATGGGAAAAGTAGAAGATATCCCCCTAAATTTGTTGAAGACAGTTTCCTAACAATTATAAAGTATTCCTTAACATTTTCCAATTGCAATTCTTTATATTCCATTCCTTCAATTTGCATTGTTGGGGAAAGTTCCACAACTTTTAGGAAATATTTCCCAAAATATGTTGTGGAAAACTCCCCAAATTCTTGGAAATATTACACAACATTTGTTGGAAATTTCTCCCAAAATAGTTGGGAAATTTCCCGAACTTTTAGGAAACATTCCTCAAAATATCTTTGGGAAAGATCCCCAATTTCTAGAAAATATTCCACAAGATTTTTTAGGAAATTTCCACAAAATAGTTGGGGAAAGTTTCCCAACTTTTAGGATGTATTCCCGAAAATATTTTGTGGAAAGTTCTCCAATTTGTTGCAAATAGTCCACAACATTTGTTACTAATTTTCCCTAAAATAGTTGGGGAAAGTTCCTCAACTTTGAGGAAATATTCCTCAAAATATGTTGGCTTTTCGTGAGAGTTACTTACATTCTAGGAAATTTTCCACAACATTTGTTGGGAATTTTCCCCAAAATAGTTGGGAAATTTCCTTAACTTTTAGGAAATGTTCTTTTCAAACTATGTTGGAGAAAAATCCACAAATTCTAGAAAATATTCCATCAGATTTGTTAGGAATTTTTCCCAAAATAGTTGGGGAAAGTTTCCCAACTTTTAGGAAATATTCGCGAAAATATGTCAGAGAATGTTCCTCAAATTCTTGAAAATATTCCACATAATTTATTAGTGATGTTCCCCAAAATAATTGGGGAAAGTTCCTCAATGGTGAGGAAATATTCCGCAAAACATGTTGGCTCTTGGGAAAAGTTACCCCAATTCTAGGAAATGTTACACCAAATTTTTTGTAAATTTCCCCAAAATATTTGGGAAAGCTTTTCGGAAATATTTCCTAAAATATGCTGCAGATAGTGATGTACGTGAAGCACATTCGACTCATATCCCTTGTCAAATATAAATGATATCCTCGATTCTCTTGGATACGTAAAATATTTCTCAGTTTTTGATTTAGCTACAGAATTTTACCACATAAAAATGGATTCTAAGGATTTCCATAAAACCGCATTTGCTACACCTCATGGTCATTACGAATTTGACCGAATGCCTTTTGGAAGGCATGTTCCTAATAGGAACAGAACTCTTTGTATACCTTGATGACATAGTCATATATTCTGATACCTTGAAAGAACACGAAACAAAATTTAATAATCTAGTACAAAGCCTCAGAAAAACAAATCCAAAAACAATTCCAAAAACACAGAAAATGCAAAACAATTCTCAGGGTTAGCAGAATACTACGACATAAAAGGAGATTTTTGATTGCCATAAAGTTTTAACTTATCCGATCATATTTCAAGCAAATCAATTTTTGTCTCGATAATGCTCAGTTGGGTAAAATTCCCAATCTTTGCACCCAAACCGTGTCCACTGCAATTAACGTAAAACAAGTGTTTTTTTTCTCTCAATATTTTAAAACAGCATTTGAGCAGATGAAGAACGGAATAGTAAAATCTCTCGAAGACAATGGTAATCGTTATGTAAAAATCTAGCAAAAGTCTTTACGTAACAGAATTTGAAACCTTGTCTGAAAAAGATTCTGTATTTTTAGGACGTAGAAGTCATGTAAGAAACATAGTGCGTACGGAAAATTTGCATGCAGGTTTCTTGGTGCGTCGTCGCGTAGTAAATATTATGCCCACTCACGAGCATCAAGATGAGCGACCGCATTGCGTCTAGATATACAACGTATGTATGTAGGTACTACATCGAGTAAGGGAAGCAGTACCTCATGCAATATGCTAACATCAGGCAGGCGTGGCCATGAGTTACGTCTTCATACGTATTTGAGAATGCACGCCTTTGCGAGCATTCACCGCTCTCTCGTGTCACGCACAAATATCGAGCGACCCCGTGGCTCTTCTCGCCAAAACGTGTGAGATACGATCCCGTAAATTTACGCAGCTTTGCAACGGTCCACTTGGACTCGAAAGATGTCAAGCGTAAAGATTACGCCTGACGTCTTCGAGTAAGTGCGAAGAGCTCACGCAAAGTGTCTCTGTGACTCCTCTCCATACGATTTTCGAGATTCGCTAAGATAAATGAAACATGTTTCCTTCATGCTCATTTCGTTCTTTATGTAAATTCTTATTTAAAATCAAAGGCGACTTAAATCTCTGTTTTTACAGATGTGTTTTTATAAAGATCGAGATAAAAATATTTTAAAAAAAGGAAATTAGGCAAAAAAAGAAAACGTAATTACAATGACACAAAACTACCAGGTATCAATTTGATGTGGCAATGAGATCAAAATGGTGCTACGTTTTGATACAGAAAAAACTAAAGATAAAATTTGTTGCAAGGTAATCTTTTAAAGGGATAAATTTTTATTCAGGCAACTTCACGTCTTTCAAAATGTAATTCTTGTCATGGAAAAACAAAAAAAAATTTAACCGATATTTGGGTAAATCCGGTGAAGTTCATTTTTGTTGCAGGTAATTTTTGTCCTGGAATCGGTAAACTTTATCCTTCGTTTTTTCTGTAGTTCTGAGTTTTTTGATCCTCTTAAGTGGATGAAAAGTTAATTCAAAATTTTAGCTCAAAATTGTTGCAACAATTTGATACGCTAGGGATTAGCGTGAAGTAATTAACAACGTAATTACGAATTTTACAGACTTTTTCAAGATGTCTGACCAGACCATTTCCAATGCGTTGATTACGTATCTTTTTTATTTCACTTCCACATTCACCTTACTGCCAAATTCACCTCCCTTCAATTGTCACAATTGGTTCTCTAGAGACGAAAAAATGAAGATAGGTGAATGGGAAAGTGAAGTGAAAAAGTTACGTAATCGACCCCCAGAGGGAATATTTTTACTCGAAACGTTTAAATTAGATATGTGCAATACGTGGAGCTCAAATATATTGATATCTGTTTTAACTATAGCCTCAATTTTTGCCGTAATAATAATAAATGCTTATACACTGAAAAAAAAGAGAATCAAGAAAATATTGCCTCAAATGCAGACAAGGCAATATTTTCATAACCGAAGTACAGAAATTTTTCTTCACTCAAGAATTTACTTTCGTTAAGAAAATATTGTCTTGTCTGTATTTGAGAAAATATTTTCTTGATTTAATGCTACTTTTTGTTTCAGTGATAAACAAATCTCTTGTTTAAAGAAGTGTCCACATGTTAGGTTCATTTTCAAAAATAAATTTTATCTCCAAATCTGAGATTTACATCACTGGTTTAGTTATTCGGTTTTCCTCCGCGAAACTCGACAGGAATAGTTGAATTTTTTTGCAAGAGACTATAATTTTCCATAATATTTTCCATAATCGTTCATTAAGAAGAAATTTACTTCTTATTACTTAATGAGATACCAAGAAACTAAGAAGAATTGATAATTCAATTTAATTTAATAAATATTTATTATATATTAAATAAAATTATTTAATTAATATTTATTAAATATTTATTAAATTAATTTGATAAACAGATGTATGTATACTGCAGTCAAAGAAATGTTTCTCTTGTTATAAGGGTGCTCTTTATGGAATGGAATTTCTATATGTATATACATATATATACATATATATACATATATATACATATATCTTCTAGTATGGTCCTTGCTTCGATCTCAGTAGCATCAAGTCAAGTGGATGCCAGCATTAAATTTAATTCTATTAGAAACGTCTCAAACGTCGAGTAATTAAGAAATAATGGTTTCAAGTTCTTTTGCAATTATAAGGCTTTTAAATACAGAAACTTTAAATTGAAATAAATAATTCCAATATTATAAGAGATTTAAATATCGAAAGTGTTTAATCAAGAAGACAGTCAAAAATAAGTTGAAGGCTTCTAATTCGAACCCTTCCGATTTTATAATAGGTGTACTGAATTAAATTTGGAAAAAGATTAAATTTGAAAATATTCTAAAACATTAAAAATTGAACAGTCTAAAATAAAGCACTTGTAATTTATAATCTTCAATATTTGAAAAGATCCTTTGGGAACATCTCAATTCGATGATTTTTCAATTGGAGGCATATCGAACTTTATAAATGATTTTCGTTTAAAAGCATATATCTTGAAATAATTTTAGTTTAAAAGAATCCATATTTGAAAGGTTTATTTTACAAAGAAGCTAATTTTGACAGATTTATTTAATTTTAAAATATTCAACTTCGAAATTCACACCTTCAAAGGCTTGCAATTTAGAAAAATTCAACTTTGAAGGTTTTTTACCTGGAAACATAAGAAAAGGGAAGTTTTGAAACATAATTTCAAAGTTTCATCTGTTTATAAAAGAGCCGAGAGCAAACATTTTGTCTGCACGATTTCTTAAAACTGCCTGGAAAGTGTTTAAGTTTAAACTATAAAATATCCACTATAGTGGATCCAAATGACAACCTCCACATGTGCTAATTATGCAAAAAAAAGCAGTTTTTCCCGGACTATTGATGTTTAAATGTAATTCTTATCCTTTTAAAACACCTTTCAAGTTTATTAGAGAAGTCAACTCCAAGTTATTTGGTTCAAAAATCTCCAAAAAATTATTTTAAAAATGCAAACCCGTGTTGTGGGACGTACGGAAGACTCATTATAGTTATTGTAGTTATTTCTTTTCTTCAAGAGCTTAATAATCGACTGTCCTTAGACTTCAGAGACTTCCTTCAACAATTCCAAAAACTTTTGCGATGTAAAACTTTTTTGATGTAATTGAATATCGGAGTTAAAAACGAAAAATTTCATAGTAAAAAAAAGTCTTTACATCTTAAAATTTGCTGTCCTTTTTACCGTGTATAGTGCATAATAGAGCATACTCTCTAAATCTGAATCAGTTAAAATTTTACTAATTCAATCAGTACAACCGAGTTTAACTGAAAGATTAGTTATTTTTCAGAGTTTGACTGATAAAATAGTTAAGTGACCACTGATCAAACCTACTGATTGAATTAATCATGCAAAATGACTAATTTCTTCAAGTTATTATTTCTGCATTACTGATTGTTCAGTCAATTGTTGAACATAACCTCTATCTGTTGACAACTTTTGCACATGAAATTGATGTAATATCGTTGATAATATTTCATTGGCTATGGAGTCTATTTCTTAGGATCTACTTAGTTGTAAAATAAACTTTAAAGATCGTTATTTTACAACTAAGTAGATCTTAAGAAATAGACCCCATAGCCAATGAAATATTATCAACGATTTCATATAGAGGGTCAATGAAAAATACGACATATCTTCCAACATGTCACAACTCAAATTGATGTAATATTTTCCAAAATATATACGCAAATTCAATTGTCGAAACAAGCATGTTCAAGCGTAACAAACAATTACATAAAAATTTATTTAAACATTTTCCACAAATGTCGTAGTGAATAATATGGTGTTATAAGTGCATTCTCATGATTTGTATGGGAAAAAGTTCTTAAATGTAGGTGAGTGATAGTTCTTAATAGAAGATACTAATAATTATTCCTAACAACTTAATTTTTATATAAATAAAAAAGTAGATTCAAAAGTTATTTTTGGAAATAATGGAAATGGAAAATAATATGGAAATCAATATTTGTAAATCACGCTGAATATCAGTAGAGGTGGAGCCACGCGGTGAGCAATTTGTGAACCCGCAGAAAAATGTGGAGGGAAATTACTGAAGGAAGCTTTTTTAGTCGCCACTACCTCGCTACACAGATCTGGGTATTTTTCAGCGTTTTCAGCTTAGCAAATATTTTACGATCGTATTTAAGGTAAGCTGATGTTAGTTTGCGGGTTACTCTATTTGATTTTTTGTCATACATTTTATCTCAAACAATTTTGAACTGAAATTGAAACAAACATCATTTTATTATGCTAGAGCGCATTCTAACCTTAATACCTAACGTCTTGGTATCTTGAAGTAATGATTTTAAAAAGATAAGACGCATAATCTACTATAATTTTTATTCTGATTCTTTGGAATTCTTTTCTAATCTTTCATAATTTCAAAACAAAAAATTAATGATGATTTTTCACTCTCAGGTGACTGATGCTAATTGCTAAAGTTACCATGTTTTCGTCAACATTTTACAAATTATAAAATTACCCTAATAACTACTTATTTCTAAAAATGTATTCACGATTTTATTGATTCTCCTAACTGTAGATCTGAGCTTTTAGTTTTGAAGTTTTGTGAAGTCAGGAGATTCGTGGTAAATTCAGAGTCAGGAATTTTGAAAACTTGATTAAAAGTAAACAGTTAAAGATAATTTTTTAAAAGGCTCACCAAAATTTTCTGAAAGGAGTTGAAGAACAAAACAATCCAAAAAACTGTGAAGCAAGCTTTAAAATGTACTAAAATTATAAATTAAACTCGAAATAAGGGGAAAAATGTGAAAAAAAGTTTAATTTAGGAATATTTAAAAATATTTTTATGAATTCGGTGGTGGGAAAATTTTGTTTGAAAATGTTTGAAAAAATAAAAAGTTTTTATAATATTCAAGTTAGGTTATTATTATTATTATTAGTTAGGTTATTATTATTATTATTATTATTATTATTATTATTATTATTATTATTATTAATTACAGAGAATATTATCATTTAAAATCTAATAATTTGAAATTAGGAACTATATAAATTAAAGTATAACAAATTTTTAATAAGAATAATTAATTTTATTAGTTTAATATCTTTTTCTGAAATCTAAACTTTTTATTTTTATAATATCTAAAATTGAATTTTCAGAATAGGCAAAATATTCGGTTTAATCTTTGGGAGCGACTTTAAAGAGTTTCAATAATTCCTCTGCGAATGATAACTTAGAAAAAGACGAATAATTTAAGCACCTTTTGTATGGTATTCCGTTTTTCGTTTATACATATATATTTTTGTCTGTATGTATGTGGGGCATTATTTCTCAAGTGTACCCAGCCCAAACAATGAATTTCTCCGATCGGGCTCAAATTTACAAAAAGTTTAGTCCTATGGTTTAGTCCTAAGTTTAGTCCTATGGCACTTCAAAAAAAAAAAGATTGGTCAGTTTGGTCAAAAACTCGCCGAGGTAGAGGAGGTGAAATTTTTGTATGTATGTACTTTGAGCAAAGAGCCTCTATTTCGGATATAAATATCTTTTTATGTATGGCATATAAAAAATTTTAACCCAAACGTTTTTGATAGATTTTTTCCCAATCTTTCGAAAAAAATAAAACAAGTTTGAAAAATATCAAAATTAGGCCATCATTCTTGAAAATCAAAAATATTTTTGATTTTTTTAAGTTCGACCCTTTTTTTCTTTTTTTTTGTAACTAAAAATAGAGCTTGAAATGCTTAGTTTCAGGTCCTTGAATAGCAATATTTCGTTTTTTGTTGTTTTTGAAAAATTGAATTTTAAGTAACCTGGTAAATTCAAAAAAGTTTTCATATGCGCGAAAAAAATCGGAAAATTTTTTGCATGTACAGTTTTTGATAAGAAACAATATTCTAAAAACAGAAATTCAAAAAAAATTTTTATTGATTTTAGAATTTTTTGAAAATTTTCAAAAATGAAATTTTTTAATTTCATTAATTGCGCATTTTTAATGTACAAATAACATTTATACTTATTATATTATGTACGTTACATATAAATTGCACATTAAAAGTGCGCAATTAACCAAATTCAAAAAATTTCATTTTTGAAAATTAAACAAAATCTATCGAGAAAGTTTGAGTCAAAATTTTGTTATATGCCATACATAAAAAGATATTTATATCCGAAATAAAGGCTCTTTGCGCACAGTACAAAAATTTCACCCTCTCTACCTTGGCGAGTTTTTGATCTACTAATCTTTTTGTAAATTTGAACCCGATCGGAGAAATTCATTTTTTGGGGTGAGTACACTTGAGAAATAATGCCCCATATTCATGACGTTATTCGTACTTAGTCCATTTGAATGTACTGTGAAACAGTCTAATAATATAAAAGTTGTTCATTTCACATTTGATCTTAAAATATAAAAATTTAACAGAATCTGAGTTAAATCTGTTAACATTTTTAATTGATATTTCGCTTCCGAAATTTTAAACTGTGGAATTTGAAAAAATTTTGCTATGATTACGTGGGTTATGGTACATTTTTCCATATTTACCATAACTTCTGTATTCATATAAGGATTGATTAAAATTCTTAATATTTTAAATTTTGAACGTGTAATATCAATTGAAAATATTAATGGATTTAAAGTTTTCAATTACTTTTATTTGAAATACAGCGGGGAATATGAATCAATGAGGTTCTGCGTGGTGCACATGCGCATCTCTCCAAAAGAAACCGTTGGATCAGTCATTTTTGACTGAGTAATTAGTAGTTTCTCCGCCGTGTGTCAACTTTCGAAGATTACTGATTGAATCAGTTACTTCCGTTTAATTGATTGAATCAGTAGATTTTAAGTGATCTTCGGTGGCTGAATTCTTGCTTTTTAAATCAGTAAAATTTGACTGACAATCAGATACTTCTGATTCAGATTTAGAGAGTACGTGCGTCTCTTTCCAAAAGTCTGACTTTCCATTTGGTCTTAATTTCAGCTCATGTTTAGGTTAATGTAATCGATTTAAGACCAATTTCGGGCTTAAACTAAGACTTTTTTTTACAGTGTTTCGAGTTAAAATCGACACCGAATTGAGAGTAAAATCATTAACTCGGGATAGGGTCGATATGGTCGAATGTCATGTCAGTTGCGTTTCGATTAATTTCGGTTTTGGTCAGTCGGATTATTTATCGCATTATTTTAATGCACTAAAATGCATTAAAATGCATTAAGTATGCGAAATTATCAAGTTTCTACGTAAATGGTTTAATGTTTATTTTTCTCATCAGATGACTTACTCTGCATTTGTGGAAATTCCTTATTAACTTTTACTTTTACTCGAAAAAGAGGGATTTTTTTCAGAGTGAACTCCTCAATCACTTATTGAAAGTGGGAACAAGCTTTTTTTCTGGCGGTTTTCTCATGTCTCTGAGAGAGGACATTGGCGCTTTCAGAAACTTCAGCCTTCGCCGATCGAGGAGCGCCGGGAACGTTCCTGAGGCCGCGCGCCTCCGTATTCCGTGGTCTGCAAGGAAGGGAAGGCGTGACAAGACTGCAAAGTAAAAGGAGCCAGCATAGAGTCACCCGCGCAAGAGGGTGACATGCTGCCAAGCCGGTTGCGGGGCTCGACTCGACCGACCGCCGAGGCAGGTGAATATAACCTAACTGCAACAGAAAACCCTGCTTCGTTCCGCATCGTGGCCGCACGTCGTAACGCCGTAACCGTGGACGTGTACTGTGCATGTACGTACGCCACTGTGAAAGACGGAGACTTTCACTAATAGAGAGAGATAGAGGATATAGACAAACCAAAAAAAAAAGAAAAAGAGAAAAAAGGAAGAACCTGGAGAGAGAAAGAGAGAGATCTGTAAAGAGGTAAAGAGAGATCAGGGGAAAGAAGAGATCAGTAAAAAGGAAAAGAGACAAAGAGAGAGAAGTGAGACAGAAATCGTAATGCATGAGCCAAGGTTGAAATTCACCCTGCGGCAGGCCAGCGGCGCAATTAGTTCTCCGAGCGACACGGGGGAGATGGGCGCATCTTCATCCTGCAGCCTGGACCGTTTGTGTGTACGTAATACGTACGAAGGAGTGCGTTTACGTGCTGGAGAGAAGGTGACGCTGCAAGCCGTATACTCGTGCAAATTAACCACACCATGAATCATTGGTGCAACTTTATGCCTCCGGTGCCCTGTAATCCCCGTATAACGCACTCCACAAGGGGTGCATTCTGTGTGTTATGGGAGTTTAATCGTGATCCACTCGGGCACTCACTGAGATCATCGTGATTTGCCAACAAACGTTTCAGAATGACTGTCATACAATGATCGACCCACAGAGTAAAAAGAAAGTCTTATATGTACACTTGACTTGTTTTTAGTTTTGTATTCAATACTTAAATCAAGACAATAACTTTTAATTTCGAAAAACGTCTTAAAACTAGTCGTGAGCTATTTTGGTTTGGAACTATGAAATTATAATAAGCTGATATGACTTTCATACGCTGAACTTAAAACTTTTGTCTTATGCGCAGCGAAACGCTTTTAAGTTGGAAAAAGGAAGTCAATGTGACTAACTTTCAGCCTGGTAAGAAATTGTTTTAAGTTTAGATATAATCTTAATTTTAACCCATATGTGGGCGTATGTAAGTTACCGAATGTGCACGTAACCGAAGCAGCAGTATACCGAGAATATTTTTTTCCCAAACAACCAATTGCCGAATTTTCATTTCACCGAATTTTCATCTTACCGAATTTTCATATCCCGAATTTTTACCTTACCGAATTTGCATATTCTCGAATTTTTATTTCACCGAATTTTCAGATTCTCGAATTTTTATTATATCGAATTTTCTGTTTACTGAATTTGCATCTTACCGAATTTTTATATTACTGAATTTTCATTTTACCGAATTGTCAGTGCACGGAATTTATATATTACTGAATTTTCATGTTATTGAATTTTTAATTTACGAAATTTACATTTTACCAAATTTTCATATTCCAGAATTTTTATTTTACCGAATTTTTAGTTTGCCGAATTTGCATCTCATCGAATTTTCATATGTACCCGAATTCGCATCTTACAGAATTGCGAAGTTCCGAATTTTTATTTTACCAAATTCGATAAAATACAAATTTGGTAAATTGAAAATTCGTTAAGATGAAAATTCGGAAATCTGAAAATTCGGTAAACTGAAAATTCGGTAAAATAAAAATTCGGCAATTGGGGGATTCGGTAAAAAGTTTTCGGTATAATACTGGATCGTTTTGATAACTTACATACGCCCCAGAAACGCTTTTGAGTTGGAAAAAAGTTGATGTAACTAATTTTCAGCCTAGTAAGAACTTGTTTTAAGTTTAAATAGCGTCTTAATTTCAATCTATATGGAGGCTTGCATCTAACTTTAAGTTCACACAGCGACTTAATTTCAGCCCAAATACTGGCTTCCTACTAATTTTAAGTTCAGGCATAGACTAAATTTCAGCCCAAAAACAAACTTGTGACTAAATTCAAGCTAATAAGTGGGCTACTTTTCAGTACTATATATTAGTGGTCGGGGTCTTGTTTAAAAGCTTTTATATTTGGACTTGGAGTAAGACTTTCATTTTACTGTGGAGATATTGTACTCAGTACTGAAAGAATTAACTATGTTCAAGAGATTCTTTAACCCTTGACGTAAAGGTAAACTGTAAACTTTGTATCACGGAGAAAAATGAGAGCTCTAAAATTACAGATTCTTATCTGTTATAGATTTCTGTTTGTGCTGCAGTGAAGAACTGATACATTAGCAGATTAATTCTGTTAATCTGACTTCCCTAAATGTTAGGTGAACAAAAACATATTTCTGTAAGAGTCATCTGTTGACGTAGCTGAAAACATCTGCTAATATTCACACTCATAAAACCTGTAAATTTCAAATACTAAAAATTTGTAAGTGTAACGAAAAGTATCTTCAGACTTTACATATTTAGTTTGTTTAGATTATCATTTTCAGATGGATATAAAGTATTTGTAAGTTTCTCGGAAGAAATCTGTAGATTTAACAGATTCAATCGGTTCTGAATACCATCGCTGAATGCGCAGAAACTTATGGGTCAGCACCAGTTTAATAATTATATTTTGTGATAGCTTTGTGCATGAAGGTTAAAGTTCAATGATTTTGTTGTAAAAAAAACTTCCTCAGTTCCTGGTCTTGATGAGAAATACGTTATATTATATTACATTATAACCTGTACGTAGATCGATTGTGCTGAAGAAAAACGTTCTGACGAAGATTTCCCAAAAACGCCGGTTTCATAATTAAACTTGCTCGTTAAAGAGTTTTATCTCTTTGTATAATAATATATGGAATTCTCGAGAGCAGACTTTAGTTGAAACATTTTATTTTGGAAAATCTTTGTAGAAAAATTTTTCCTCGGGAGAGCTGAGATGTGTATTTTAGTAATCTTTACAGATATTTTTCTGTAATCTTTACAGACATTTCTCTGTAATCTTTGCAGATATTTTTCTGTAATCTTTACAGATTTTTATCCCCAATCTTGACAGCTATAGGTATCTGTAATTTTTACAGACATTTATCGGCAGACTTTACAGATTTTTATATGCAATACTTTACAGATATTTATATCTAATCTTTATAGATATATCTCTGCAATCTTTACGGATTTCTGTAACAGAAACTTTTCTGTAATGCTAGCAGAATTAATCCGCTGTCCCTATTCCAGCAGATAAAATCTATTAACTCAACAGATTTTTCTGTAAGTCTAACAGATTTTTTCTCCATGTAAATTTGTAAGTCTGTAAAAGTCTGTTAAGTTAAAGTTGAAATACTTCTGTGTAAAATTTACAGAATATTGTTTCTGCAATTTCTGTAAATACCACACAGCAGAAATCTACTGCCCTTATTTTATCAGAATACTGGAAAAATAAAAATAAATTCAGTTTTCCGTCTTTAGATTCGGAATACCTAACGGTACGAACAACTCGTGAACAATTTTCCCCTTGACATCTGTCTTTCGACCCAGGTACTAACGTCTATCGGAGGATTGCGGTGAATGCGTGACACGACGTCTACGTGAACATTCCCGACCCTTGACACGACCACTGCGTTCACAAGTTAGGTGGTATCTATATAACTATCTACAAATGTCATCCTCGAAACTTGGTTCTTAAAATTCCAACGTGCTCGGTCGATTTTCAATTTTCAACTCGGTCGAGGATTCGTAATTTTATATCCTTTATCTTTACACACTATATGTATATTATTGAGTAAGCACGTTCGAATGTTTCAGAAACGCTCCTGTATGCGAACTTTAGCTCAGGCACGCGTCACGCACTTTTAATCGCTGCTCCCTACGTGACTGCACAAGCCTTGCTTCGCTGAAACATCGCTTCTCAGATTTTACTGTTTCTCGATTACGGAAGGATCGAAACAACTGCACGAATGCTTAGCTTGTGTTTTATCCTTTTTGAGGAGATACGACATTTTCTGGATAAAAAGTCTTATCTTCGTGTAAGAGACCTTTTGAATTTTTAATTTAAAAGGAATTTTAGGATTTATATCGAAAGATTTATCAGTGCTGACATAAAAAGATTTTTATATTTGAAACCCTTTGAACTGTTTAAATTTTAAGCAACTGAAGCTTTATGCTTTCACTTTGGTCCTGAATTGAACTTAAATAGGAAGAAATTCAAAGGCTTGCAATTTAAAAGCGTTTTTAAGAAACTGAAGAAGTTCAGTTGAGTTGAAGTTCATGATGAACCTCTTAATCGGTGAAAATAAACTAGATGATAAATTTTGTAATAAAATTTTATCCCCAATTGTTATTGAGTGTCAAGAACGGTATTTTAATAATGGTCTGCAAAATCCACTCGAAACAAAGCACGCGACGAAGCGAAGTGGGTTAGCGATGTAGTGCAGGTCGAGAGCGCCGTATCTCAGGCTTGTCGAGCGTAAATCGCAAAACACGAATCGTGTAATTGAATGAAATTGCTAATAGCCAGTTTGCAAAGTCAATTCAATGGCTTCACTCGATACGTGCGCTTAGACCACCTGCTCTTTGCAGCGCCTCGCCGCTTATAGGAATATGCATGCGTGAAACGCTCGCACTCTCCTAAGTAACGGTTATTACCTAACGCATCGCCAATTATTTTACTTTAATTCACATCCACAAAATTGACGGCCATCAACGCACAATTCCCTTTATTTTCAAGTTAACGCCATTTCCAATCTCCTCTCTCTAAATCTGAATCAGTTAAAATTAACTGATTGTCACTCAAATTTGACTTACTCAAAAAGCAAGAATTCAGTCACCGAAGATCAGTTAAAATCTACTGATTCAATCAATTAAACGGAAATGACTACTTCAATCAGTAATCTTCGAAAGTTGGCACACGGCGGCGAAACTATTAATTATTCAGTCAAAAATGACTGATCCATCGGTTGCTTTTGGAGAGATGCACACGTGCACAACGCAGAACCTCATTGGTTCATATTTCCCCGCTGTATTTCAAATAAAAGAAATTGAAAGTTTTAAATCCATTAACATTTTTAATCAATATTACAAGTTCAAAATTTAAAATATTAAGCATTTTAATCAATCCTTATAGGGGATTACGTAAACTTTTTTCTAAAATTTTGAACCACGTACCCCCCTTTGTGAGGCTCCGTAAGTTTTGACCCCCCCCCCTATCACGTAATTTTTTCTGAATAAATTTTATTCGTGAATTTATTACTAAATTATATATATATATATATATATATATATATATACACTCATCGCTGGATCGACTGCACATTTGCGCATTTACTTTTGTACGTTCAGAGATTATATACGCGGTCATGAATTGGATCGAGAGCTCTCTACCCCTGAGCCGTGCTGTCGATCCAGTGATGAATGTATACGCTGATTTCGTACAAAGGCCATTTATTATTAGAAAGCTTTGTTGGTATCAAACACAAGAAATACTATTAAAATATCAATAAAATATTATAAAAAATGTTTATATTTAATGTACTAGGTACTATAGCAAATATTTTAACTTGCAATTTACAGTTGCCAATTTAATGATATCACTTTTTAAAAACATTTTTCTAATGCTTAATGCTTTCTTTTCATTTCAAATTCCTTGCAGTAAAATCTCAAACCTTAAATCAGCCTACAATAGAAAAAAACTGCTACCCTCTATAAAATTTATTCAACACTAGATCGCGCTGACAAAGAGCTGTTTTCACATAAAAGTCTGTTTTACTTTTGGTTCTTAGTTATTCGCAGCTTGAAAAAATCTAACGTGAGAAATGTTTTCGACCACGTACCCCCCCCCCATGTAAGATAGCATAGAAAAATCGTTGACCCCCCCACCCAAAGAAGTTTACGTAATTTATGCACGACCCCATATGAAACAAAAACTATGGTAAATATGGAAAAAATGTATCGTACATCCGTACTCATAGCAAAATTGTTTCAAATTCCAGAATTTAAAATTTCGGAAGCGAAATATCCAGCTTTAACTCAGACTCTGTTAAATTTTTATATTTTAAAATCAAATGTAAAATGAACAGCTTTTAATTTTATGAGATCAAATCAATTTAATTATTAGACTGTGTTCACAGTACATTCAAATGTACTAAGTACGTATAACGTCATGAATATGCATACAGACAAAAATATATATGTATAAACAAAAAATGGAATACCGTACAAAAGGTGTTTAAATTATTCATCTTTTTCTAAGTTATCATTCGCAGAGGAATTGAAACTCTTGAAAATCGCTTCCAAAGATTGAACCGAATTTTTTGCCTAAATTTGCCTAAAATCTAAAATTCAATTTTAGATATTATAAAAATGAAAAGTTTCGATTTCAGGAAAAGATATTAAACTTATAAAATTCTTTATTCTTATTAAAAATTTGTTGTACTTTAATTTATATATTACAAAATTTTAAATTATTAGATTTTAAGTGATAATATTCTTTGTAAAGGATTGTTACTGCAGGATTTTACTGTTTTAAATAACTTAAAATGAATCATACCTAACTTAAATATTATAAAAACTTTTTATTTTTCCAAACGTTTTCAAAAAAAATTTCCCTACAACAGAATTCATAAAAATATTTTCAAATATTCCTAAATTAACCTTTTGTTTTCACATTTTTACTCTTATTTCGAGTAAAATTTATAATTATAGTACATTTTGCAGCTTGCTTCATAGCTTTTATGGAAATTATTTTGTTCTTAAACTCCTTTCAGAAAATTTTAGTGAGCCTTCTTAAAAATTATCTTTAGCTGTTTACTTTTAATCAAGTTTACAAAATTCCTGACTCTGAATTTACCATGAATCTCTTGACTTCAAAATTAAAAGCTCAGATCTACAGTTAGGAGAATCAATAAGATCGTGAATACATTTTTAGAAATAAGTAGTTATTTGGGTAATTTTATAATTTGTAAAATATTGAAAAAAAACATGGTAACTTTAGCAATTAGCATCAGCCACCTACAAGTGAAAATTCATCATTAATTTTTTGTTTTGAGGTTATGAAAGATTACAAAAGAATTCCTAAGAATCAAAATAAAAATGATAGTAGATTATGCGTCTTATCTTTTTAAAATCATTACTCCAAGATACCAAAATGTTAGGTTATAAAGATTAGGTTGCGCTCTATCAGAATAAAATAATGTTTACTTCAATTTCAGTGCAAAATTGTTTGAGATAAAATTTATGACAATAAATCAAATAGAGTAACCCTAAACTTACATCAGCTTACCTTAAATACGATCGTAAAATATTTGCTAAGCTAAAAACGGTCAAAAATACGCAGATTTATGTAAAGAGGTTATGGCGACTAAAAACAATTTAAAAAGCTTCCTTCAATAATTTCCCTCCACATTTTTCTGCGGGTACACAAATTGCTCACTACGTGGTTCCACCTCTACTGATACTCAGCGGGATTTACAAATATTGGTTTCCATATTATTTTCCATTTCCATTATTTCCAAAAATAACTTCTGAATCTACTTCTTTATTTATAAAAAAATTAAGTTATTAGGAATAATTATTAGTATCTTCTATTAAGAACTATCACTTACCTACATTTAAGAACTTTTTCCCATACAAATGAAGAAAATTCACTTAACACCATATTATTCACTACAACTTTTGTGGAAAATGTTTAAATAAATTATTATGTAATTGTTTGTTATGCTTGAACATGCTTGTTCCGACAGTTGAATTTGCGTATATATTATGGAAAATATGACATCAATGTCATGTGCAAAAGTTGTTAACAGATAGAGGTTTTGTTCGACAATTGACTGAACAATCAGTAGTGCACATAATAACGGAAAAAGATTAGTCATTTTGCATTACTAATTCAATCAGTAAGTTCGACCAGTGGTCACTTAACTATTTCATGAGTCAAACTCCGAAAAATAACTAATCTTTTAGTTACTCTCAGCTGTACTGATTGAATCAGTCAAATTTTAACTGATTCGGATTTAGAGAGCTGCCTTAAAATTCAACTACAATAGAGGCAACAAATTCCGTACAATCTCTATGCAGTCTCATGCAATCTCTATGGAATCTCATGCAAACCCTTGCAATATTGTAATCTATGTGCAATCTCATGCCATCTCGTGCAATCCCAAGCAATCTTTAAGTAATCTCATGAAATCTTTAACAGTCTTCGACAATCATGAAATATTTTACAATATTGCAAGGGATTGCATGAGATTCCATAGAGATTGCATTAGATTGCATAGAGATTGTACGGAATTTGAATAGAGATTTGAATATAAATTTCATGGGATTGCATACAGATTACAAGATTGCATGAGATTGGATGTAGAAACTGAACGAAATTTGATTACGGATTGAATAGAAATTTCCTGGGATTGCAAGAGATTGCATAGAAATTCCATGAAATTTGAATTTTGAATAAAGATTGAATAGAAATGTCAAATTATGATTGTATGAAATTGTATATAGATTGCAAGATTGTAAGGGATTGCACAGGATTGCAAGATTGCAAGTGATTGCAGCTGCTTGAACTGCGATTGTATATGGGATTGCAGAGATTGCACGAGATTTGAATAGAGATTGCATGCTAAAAACTGATCAATGAATGAACTGCGATTGTATGGGATTGCTCAGAAATTGCACGAGGTTTGAATAGAGATTGAATAGAGATTGCGAGTGACTACATAGAGATTAAGTGTGACTGCATAAAGGTTACGTGTGATTGCACAGAGATTGCGTACAATTGCACGAGTAATTAACCCCTCGACTTTAATTTACTAAAAGTGCATAAATAAGCATCATCACTTTTAGGATTTAATTTCCGACTTTTTGTTCATTTTTCAAGAAAGAAACTGTCAAGCACAGCGACCCTGGTGACCCTTTTCTGCGAGGGAGCTCCTCAAAGAGACACCTACTAAGAAACGTATTTTTGGACCCTCTGGATCGTTGGACTTTTGGCAAAAAAAAATGGCAAGCGGAAATCTCGTCGGGTCCGATTAGGATGAGAGAAAGAGACACAAGAGACAAGGAGATAAGGAGAGAGTAAGAAGAACGAGGTTCTCACGCGAGGCGAGGAGACACGAAGAGGGAAGATGGCTGCCAAAGTCGCGAACCGGTTGGCCTGTCTACTCTCTAAGCTCACGACGCCCAACCCGTATTCTCTAGAGCCAAACAGGGCCGAATATACCCAGCATGGGTCCACCATGGCGTACAAGTATACGCCCGTCCTGCGGGCATTCTTAATCCCAGAAATACCAGTAACAGTAGCACCCACTTTTCGAACAAAACATCGTGAGAGAAAAGGCAATGCTGCAGGTAAAGGCGACAAAAAGTAAAGCAAGAATCTGTATAGCCTTTAGCGTACTCTGTACTCTCAAGTATTTTCGGAAAGAATTATGGGGTACACGGAAAACAAACTATTTTTGAATACATATATGGGCACATCTTTAAAACAAAGATTTCATAATAATTGATCTAAACTAAACTAATTTGCCGTGTAGAAATTTGTTGGGGCATTCCTTAATATTGTAAATAACTGGTGTTATCAAATTACTGATCAGTACTCTTGTATAGCTTGTCAAGTTTACCTTCTTTTTTCCTGAACAGAACATTTGTCTAGTTTTGAAAATAGCACTGTCTAAGAGCCATCTCCAAATAATTTTATAATTTGCCGTGGCGCTATATCGTTTTATCAATGCTCTATCCTAATAGTTTCTTCAGTTTGTTTGATCGGCCAACGGTGTTTGCTAAAAAGTGTCTGAATAATTATTCGAAATTTGAAGAAACGATCATAATTGCATACCGCTGCATACATAATATTTAAGAAAGAATCACATTTATTTACAGTGAATAAAGGTAAATCAAATATGGTAACTTACAAGAAATATTCAGCTTTTTTAATTTCATGATAGTCATAGGTACATAGGTTATAACAATATCGGTTGCACTTCCCTTTTTTCAAATAAATCTGAAACAAATATCTTCAATTGTTTGTTTTTTAGAATGCATCATTTCTGTATCACCATAAATTAGTAAAAAAATTAAATATTAACTTGGCTTTTTTACGACCCTCCGTTAAAATCTAATCGTTGAGTTTATGGTTTTACAAACTCAACGATTAGGATTAGAGAGAAAAGAATTAAGTTCTGAAAAAGATATGTTTTTAGTACATTTTTCAACCATAAACTCTTCATGGTTAATCTAAAATAATATTTGTTTGCGATTGGAAATCATTAAAGGTGTTGGTGTTTTTTGGAAATTGGAATTGGAAATTGGAAAGCATAAATATAAGAATCATTTGGGTACTAATTAATATAAAGTTTTTAATGAAATAAATGTTTATTATTAGTTCCAGTTTAAAAATGGATGGTTTTAACCAATCAAGAAACAAAATTGCTGAAGCTATTGAAGAGGAACCATTCCTTTTATTGAAAGGTACCCATTTTCGTTTATTTTTATTCCGAGAGATATGATTTTATAGTTGGGTCTCATGTTATTCTGTAGTTTATATACTTCGGCATTATATAATAAAAGTTAATTGTATATGAATATGATTATATCATTTAATAAATTAAATATTATAATTCATTAATTTAATGAATTGAATACATTTTATAACTAAAAACATTGTTTACTTACTTTTGGATGGGATAACTGAATTTTATGAATAAAATTGAATGAAATTTTATTCATGAAATTTTTTTCTTCATTCCAAAAGTAAGTCAAAATATTTTTCTAATATTTAAAAAAATCTGAATATTTGTTCTGGCTAGAAGCCTCACAGCACTACTGGAAAGGACATGGGCAATTTATATCTATAGCTAATAACTTAGCGAAATTAACGTAACAAACCATGTCAGTAGCTTTAAAGTTCATCTTTAAATTGCCTTGAAAGTGATTAGCGCAACTGGGCAGTGCCTTTCTACTTTCCACGATCAATTTCTATACAGGCTATTGTATTTTCAAACTTTGAGAATAGTTAAAGCGGATATTAATATCTTTGATTCTAACATAAAAGGAACTTTTCCTGCACAGAAAAAAACTGGGGGTTCTATGATGTTGCAGCTTAAATAAAAATTGATTCCTTTAAAAGTTTAGAGCTTTTAGTTTCTAATAGAACTCTTAAAAAGGTTCCATTAGAATTAGAACTTTTAAGTCATTGAAGTTATGGCCATGTAATGGACAGAGCGAAAGTAAAGTGTCACCGCGAAAGTCGGTATAAAGAGAAAGTTATTTATAACAATTGTTATAAACAATAAAGCAAGAGAATATGAAGAATAAGCAATGTTATCAATGGTAGGTATAGGTTTCGCAACAAGTTTAGGGAGAATTATGCCACTGCTTGACCTGGATGATTTTTTATTAATAAATTAAAAGTCTAAACGATTTTGTCTTAAAAATAGCAATTTTTAACAACAATTCAAGGAAAGAAGTTTTCATTCGATTGGAAGATTTCTTTTTCCTTTCAAGAGATCTAACTGCGATATAGACAACTTACAAGTTTCAAATTTTTTTGAGCAATAAATTCTGAAGTACAACTGTGCAAATATGTCAATTTTGTTTAAAAATCATTTGCTTGTAATGCTGTAAATTGCAAACGGTTTATCCTACGAAAAAAGTGCAAGAGGCAGAAAAGTTTTATTTTTGTTCACCAATACTAAAAATGATTTTACAAATTTTTTTGTTAATAAATAATTAAATTGTTTAAAAAAATTGTTTAAACAAAAACTGACCAAGATTTCGAAAAAATAACCAAGATATTCGTAATCGGAGGACTTTTGTTTTGACCTTTTGAACAAAAATGATCTCGGGGACCTATTAGTGCGTACAGAAGTGTTAGTGGCAACTGGACTACTAAGTCCACTTTTTGAAGAAATTGAGTTATCGCCACTACTCTCTTTTTTTATTATTTTCTACATCTATGTCAGTGTAAATAAAATTAAGTTTTGTTATGTATTTACTCATTAAATTAAATATTAAAAGTATCATAATATTTTGGAAACTTGAAGTATTTAAATTAAAGCTTCAATTGTTTTTTTTTTAAATTTCATGTACATTATATGTATAACCTTTTGACAAGTAGGAAAATTATAATAATTATTAGCAATAACTATATTCAGAAAGAGAGATTTATTGCTTTATTTATGTTTAATTCAATGGAAAGCGAAACGGTTCTAAGTCCACCGTCATTTCCATTGAATTATAAAAGGCATACAACTATTTTTTGATGTAATGGTCATTAAATTGGTCCATCAGACTACATACAAAAAATTGGGCTCAATCGGTTGTGAATTTTGTAGGTTTGGGAAGGTTTTTCGTCTCTTCACTGTAAAATTAGGTTGAATGGACTTGGGACCTTTTCGATTTCCATGGTTATTGTTAAAACAAGAAGTCAACCATGAATTTCACTAATAACTATTTTTCAATGAAATCGAACTGTTTTATGCTCACTTTTTATTTTTTACTAATTCAGATTATTTATAGAGGCACTGTTCCTGATTATATTTGAAATTTCAACTTGGAAGAAGTGATACACCTGGATTGAAAGAAAATTTTGATATTTTAAGAAGAAAAAGAAACTGGAAGGTAACACCTAAAATAATGATCTTGGAACATGGTATCAGAATTTGAAATATCTGCAAATTGAAGAAGGATTTCCGGTCATATAAATCAAGAAGTGAAACGATTTCAATGAAACAATAATAAGATGTAATCGTGTAATCAAGAAGATTAGGCTCCATTTTCATTGTAATTGTAAATTAGAATTTACAAAAATACAGTGATAATTCATTAAAGCAGAAACAACTTCAGCAGTAATGAACATATCAACAATCAGGAAATAATATAATTTTTTCACAGAGTATTTCTAATTATTTCAAATATAATTTATAATCTGTAGAAAGTATTTCTCCAATACAATACCATTACAATTTAAGGAAACCATAACTCCATTTTGTCGACCAATTATTTTTTGGAAAAGCAAGTAAGAAACCTTGTTTGTTAGAATAGTTTTATTAGAAATACTTTCGGAGAATAAAAATAAGAAACCTTGATAAGATTTATTTTTATTTATAGAAATATTTTTCTAAAGAAGAATTTCTAAAGAAGAAAACTTGAGAAGAATTCATTTCTGTCAGAAATATATAATTTCCCTTGGAAGCCCAAATCAGCCACAAAAGGAGTCAAATTTGCCTCGAAACTTGTTAAGCATACCATCGGATTTGCAGGAGGATGAAACAACAGAAAATTTATACCACTGACACGAAATACCTAAGCGCTATTGCTTTATTTCCCCAAAAGAGGTAGCTCTGGATTCGAGAAATAAAAAGGAAACAAAGCAATGGGGTCTGGCGAATATTCACTTTTGTTAAGGTGCAGCTCTAATCGTCGTAAGCCCGCGTACTTACGGCGATGCAGAGGTTCCATTGTGCTGCAGCGACAAACCTCGAGCCGTCGCTTTCCGACGGCCTGCTGGCCTTTTCGTGTCCCCAAAGACACACACGCACCCATACGAGGCCACACAATGACCCCCTTCGCAACCCCTCTTTTTCTGAACACACCCGCAACACAGAAAGACGTAGCCCGCCAATTTCAAACTGGAAAGAGGATTCACGTGATTTGGATTTCGCGAGGCTAGCGCATGAGGGTTTTTAAAATGTTTATTCACGCTTTGGACCCAGTGGCATCCGCAAATGCCAGCCAGTAAAATGGTAAAGCCGATCTGAACGAGCGGCCATAATGCACTGCAGCAACGTCGGCACAGAAAGGAATAGGTCAGCACGAGGCCTCACTGACCACTCCCCTTCCTGATACCCCTCACTCATCCAACGATCTCGCTCACTTTACACCTACACCTACATATCTATTGCCCTTATCTATTGTACTAGGTTGTTAAAGAAATAAAAAAAAATGCAAGAAAAAAAAAAGAAAATTAAAAATGAGAAGAAGGCGTTTTAGTGATTACTCAAGCAAAAGGGTGCAGTTTTTTAATTTTTTTCAAGCAAAACGGATGGGACAAAGTGATTTTCAAGCAAGGGGGTTGAGATCTAGTAACTTTTTATGATTTTTTGAATTTTTTGAAAATTTGAAACAGAGGGGGACACTTGATTGTGGACATTTGAGACAGAGGCGTGAAGTCAAATGAAGACAGATGGAGGAGTCGATTATGGTCATTTTTATGTGGATTGTTAATGAGGTTGTTTGACTAACTAATGTATTATGTTTCTATTAGGGGCGTTTTACTGATTTTTCGCAATTTTTTTGAGTTACTTTAGGGGTTTTGCAATCTTCGAGTGATTTTTTGTCAAGAAAAATGGGGGTTTTGGTGATTACTCAAGCAAAAGTGTTTTTTCGAGCAAAAAAGTGATCGGACATAGTGATTTTTTAAGCAAGAGGGTTGATATCTAGTGACTTTCGAGTGATTTTTTGAATTTTTTGAAAATTTTAAACAGAGGGGGCCACTTGTGGACATTTGAGACAGAGGGGTGGAGTGATTTTTGGTCACTTTTTTGTAGTTAGGGATGTTATGGATTGCTAATTCCGAAGCCGACACGGAGAAATATGAATGTCAAACAATGGGACAGCCATTTAAATGTTAAGATTTTAACATATAGATGTTAAGGCGAAAAATTCTTAAATGTTAAATTTTAACTTCTAATATCTCTAAATAGTATCTAAGATGTTACGCGTTAAAAGCTTAACATCCAAATGGCTGTCCCTATGTTTAACGTCCTAGATGTTCATTCTGAAAATCCATTTTTCTCCATATATTCTTCGTTTTATGAAACTGCTTCATAGATTGGACGTAAAATATCTTCAGGAGTATTTAAATATCACTGGAAAAATGATTAGTTGGGCCAACCACTTAGTTAATAAGATATGGTTACTATGGTTGTCCCAAATAATAAAATAGTAGTACCAACATCACTTTTACTGTGCAAATGTGTAGTAAATTTACAATAATGGTATAGGAATCTTATATCGTAATGAATGTATACATAGTTAAAGTTTTCACGTAAAACCAATGCGTTCTCATATGATGATGAGAATGTAATACAATACATGTATGTATAGTAATTTTACATTGAAGTTTTTTTTACTTATAATTTATGCTTTTTATAATTTATTATCGAAGTCGTTTGCATTAAAATTGAATGAACTATTATTTCCTGATTTAGCTAGTCTGATAGAAACGAGCATTAGTTCGAGAATGATTAAAAAAATCAATAAATAAAAAACTTAATCTATAAGCCACTTTTTATGTGAGAAATTTTTGCACTTAGCTTGCATTTCCAGGCAAAGGTTCACTTAAATATGTCTTAGGGGAGAGTCGGCTATGGTGGCGGTGTGGGGCACGGTGGTAATTTCGAATAACGCCCGTATTTTTTGATTTTTAT
>JBAGKK010000501.1:1714692-1738085 GCA_037177015.1 Euceroptres primus | reverse complement strand
AGCGCGACGATTAATAATATCGGAGCGCGAAGCGCGACGGCCACTCCGCGCGCCCTAGGCGCGCTCAAACTTGCGAGCGAAGCGCTCGATGAGAATGTGCCCGCGCCCTCGAAGGGGGCAGGGCAGATTTTTTGTTTTGAGGTTATGAAAGATTACAAAAGAATTCCAAAGAATCAAGATAAGAATTATAGTAAAATATGCATCTTATTTTTTTTAAATCATTACTTCAAGATACCAAGATGTTAGGTTATAAAGGTTAGGTTGCGTTCTATCAGAATAAGATGTTTGCTTCAATTTCAGTGCAAAATTGTTTAAGATAAAATTTATGACAAAAATTCAAATAGAGTAACCCGCAAACTTACATCAGCTTACCTTAAATACGATCGCAAAATATTTGCTAAGCTGTAAACGCTGAAAAATACGCAGATCTATGTAAAGAGGTTATGGCGACTAAAAAAGCTTTCTTCAGTAATTTCCCTCCACATTTTTCGGCGGGTACACAAATTGCTCATTGCGTGGCTCTACCTCTACTGATGTTCAGCGGGATTTACAAATATTGCTTTCCATATTATTTTCTATTTACATTATTTCCAAAAATAACTTCTGAATCTGCTTCCTTATTAATTGAAAAATTAAGTTATTAGCAATAATTATTAGTATCTTCTATTAGGAACTATCACTTACCTACATTTAAGAACTATATCCCATACAAATCAGGAAAATTCACACCATCACGGTGAGCCTCAACCAACTTCAACCTAAACTTCTTATTCAACGTTAATTTTTTGCAGGATTTAATTCTCTGATGTTGCCTGAATATTTTAAGTAAGAAAGAAAAAAAATCGTTCGAGCCCTTTTTTTGAAAATTGAAATTTTGAGTTTTTGAGATTTTTTTCTAATAAAAAATTTTAATTATGTGGACTTTGTTATAAATAAAAGGTCTAGTAAAAAAGTTCTAATAAACTTTTGTGTCAAACGAAAACTGAGTCTTCTATAGAGGTTTTTGTAGGGCAAATAGGGGGTTTTTGTCCCTAAGGTTATATTTTGAGCCAATAAGAAAAAAATCGGTCCAGCCGTGCCATATTATCCACTACAACATTTGTGGAAAATGTTTAAATAAATTACTATGTAATTGTTTGTTACGCTTGTTTGTTCCGACAGTTGAATTTGTGTATATATTATGGAAAATATGACATCAATGTCATGTGCAAAAGTTGTTAACAGATAGAGGTTTTGTTCGACAATTGACTGAACAATCAGTAATGCAGAAATAGCAACTGAAAAAGATTAGTCATTTTGCATTACTAATTCAATGAGTAGGTTCGACCAGTTGCCACTTAACTATTTCACCAGTCAAACTCCGAAAAAATAACTGATCTTTGAGTTAAACTCGGTTGAACTGATTGAATCAGTTAAATTTTAATTGATTCAAATTTAGAAAAAAACACTGTTAACACCTAGCACATTGTTATTTTTTATCTGGTAAAAATGGAAGACACATTCTTTAACTCTGAAATCAGCTTTAAAACACAAGCACAAATTAGCATCACAAGCAGAACTTTAAGGAAACTAATTCTCCCTCGTTTTCTCTGTTAATTTTTTTCTTTTACTTTCTCTCATTCGCACACAGCCACAGTTACACATGAGGTACTATGGAAGAGTTAGAAAGTCATTGAAAGAGAGGTTTTGTCGGAATACGGGATGAGGCTGAGGATGAGAGAGGTATAGGAGAGTGCGACGAGGGTCAGGGCAAGGGGTTGAGGAGGGGTGTTAAAGAGGGATGGAAGCAGATATATATCCACGGCCATGCGTTACGGGTTCAGCTAAATCCGCCATGATGAATGTGTTGGCGGGAATAAATCCGCAATGCACACCCCCACTGCCTCCCTCCTCCTTCTCCTCTTTCTCTTCTCTACCTCCCGACACGCTCGTCTCTACCTCTCTCACACTCTCTCATTCTCACCCTCCAACCACCGTCTTTCCCACCCCCTTACCTTCCTTGGGTTCCCACACAATCGTGAAATGCATCTCTGCAAGAGATGTCTACAAACAAAACCTCTAGATCCATTTAGAATTCCCTACACTCGCACCCTCAAAATGGTTATTTCACACATAATTTTTCTTTCGTAAAAGAGTAACTTATTTGGAGAAAAAACTGTTTTGTTAGGGAGCAAACATTTCATCTCTTTAAATGACAATTGGTTTGGTTATAATAGGTAATAAACATATTTAGACAGTAAAAGTTCTGAAGGAAGTTAATTATTTATCAGGATGTGCACTGAATTAACGATAAATAGTCCACATCCCCTAATTTCTATTTTTAATGAATTAGGTCATTACAACCCTATTATTTCAGTTAAGTGTGATTCATCCAAATTTTTCTTTTCTTTCTGCCTTTCTTTTGACCTCAAAATTTCTTTTGACTATCTTTCCACTCGTCCATTTTCTCATTTCTTTGCTCCATTCTCTTTTCTGCTTTTGATGGTTTTTTTTTAGTTCGTTATATCCATTTTTTTGTTTATCCTATATATCTTTAATGAATTAGATACTACTGTATCAATTAAGTGAAATTCATCCAAATCTTTTTCTTTGCCCCCTTTCTTTCCTTTATGTTTTCCCCTTTTTCCTCCACCTTTCTCTCTTTGTTACATCTTTCTCCTTCACTTTTTTTCTTTTTTATCCTTCCTCTCTCTCTCTTTCGTTTTACCTTTCTGTTTTTCTTCCTCCTTTCCTCATTCGTTTTCTCTCCACACTCTCCGCTTATTTATCCCGACACAGAGAACAGGTAGACGTTCATTAGGATTTATCGACGGATCATTTTGTGTCCCGGGCGTTTTTATCTCCCTTCCTCTAAATGCGACGCAATAATCGCGAGCTTGAACTGGAGACTTATTGCTTCGGAACCACTGCCTCGTATAGTTTCTCCGTTATTCCACATCCGGTATTCCGATGTCATTCCCTCGTCACTTATCGCTTACTGGCTTACTGTGTCAGGAGGTGAGTAAATCATAGTACTTGTCACGTGTGTGCATGTCACGTTACGTCCAATCGGTGGCGCCGCACCAAGGGGTTATAAATTTGCAAAGCGCAGAGGTGCCAACTGGCCACTGTGACTGGGAAAGTTTAATTCCCAGTTCGATTATCTAGCATCGTTCATCATGCCCGATCGGTACTTTTTGCGCGTTCTCTGCATAATGTTTTCACTCATCAGGAAACTAGGATAGCAATTTCGAAAAATGCATCCATAAAAAATATAATATTTTTAATTTACAGTAAAATAATTCCTATGAAGTATTTCCTTTTTGTATGACGTAAAAGAAGTAAAAATATTTTGTCTTAAGATGTCTTTGGTAAGTTTTCTAAAACTTGCAAGCAAATTCATCTGAAGTTCACTCAGAAAAAAATTTGTTGATTCAACAAAATTGTTTAGTTGATTTAAACAAAAATATTGGTTGAACCAACCAAATTTTGATTAAATCAACTAAATTTTTTGTTGATTCAATCAAATCTTTAGTTGAATATACCAAATTATTTATTTTTGGTTAAATCAACCAAAACTCTTGGTAGGGTTAACCAAAATTTTAATTCAGTTGAAGATGTAAGTAAAGTGGACGGTGTTGATTACAGTAACAGTCTTGACGTTTCGACTGTTCTTCGACAGTCATCTTCAGAAGATTTACAAAATGGACAAAGGGTAACCTGTGTGAATACCTACATATATTACATTTTAACCAGTAATCATCACTGTCTACTTAACTTACATCTTCAACTGAATATTTAAACCCTGGTCAACAATACCATCTTATATATTCAAAATTTTAATTGTCCGTATAACAAGCAAATTCTTTAGTTTAACCAAGTGACCAATTTAACTAATTGAACCAATTTAATTGGTTCAATCAAATATTTTTCTGAGTGAACATCTGTAAGTTGTCTTAGGACTTAGACCTTGGATTAGTTATCAAATAAATTTGTTTCCTCATAAAGGAAGCAATAATTATCTCAATTCCATATAGCTACGTCAATGAAAATTTAACTGTGAAGATTATTTCACGTAATTTATTAAATAATTCATTAATAAATTATGTGAAATAATTTTTACAGTTAAATTTTCATTGACGTTGCTATATAGAATCGAGATAATTATTGCTTCCTTGATGAGGAAGCAAATTTATTCGAAGACTCAATATGAGGAAGTAGAGTGTTCATTAGGGTGGTCTTTATTCATCTGGAAAACATTTTTTTAAAGAATTTTTTCTAATTTTTTCTAAAAAAAAGCGGGAGCCATTTTTAGAAAAATGGCTCCCGCTCGCGAATATTGTTCGAATACCCAAAAAAGAAATTACTCCAAATTTGAGCCAAATCTGTTAAAAGGGTGACCGAAAATTGTGAAAAAATTTAATAACTTATTCCAAAGTGAATGCAAAATTCTGAAAAAAATCAAAATGACGGCCGACAAAATTGTAAAAAACATGAACTGTTTTTTACATTCATTTCTGCAGTTTTCAATCAAATACTTTTAAGCTTCGCGGAAACAAAATACTTGGCTTCAGAAACTACATGATAATTCTAAAAATCTATAGTTTTTGAAAAATTGAAAATGGCTGCCAATCAGAAACTTAAAAAATAGCTCATGTCTACAAATTTCAACAGAATACTTTTAAACTTTACGAAAAGAAAATATTTGGTTTCAGAAACTATGTCATAATTCTAACAATCTAGAATGTTGAAAAATCCACAATGGCGGATAATCAGATCATCAAAAAACAGCTTATTCTACAGTTTTCAATGAAATGTTTTTAAATTTCGCGAAAACGAAAAATTTCAAAATTTCGAGTTTTGGTTTTTTGCGTTGTTTCCAGCATCATATGCAAATAATGACCCTAGGAGGATGTTTGCTTTTAATGGAAAATGTCGATATTATGTAGATTTTTCGTTATTGCTATATTTCTCCCATGTTAATTATTTTGGAAACTTCAAGATTCTTGGCCCAGGGGTAAATATTAACCGATTTGGCTCAAAGAAATACTTTATTTTTTTGGTCATCTAAATAATATTCGCGAGTGGGAGCAAAGGAATTTCAAAAAAAGAAAGTGAGGACCACCCTAGTCTTCATGAGATGAACACAATTGTCTTATTTCTTCATCAGAATGTTCCTAAAATTCTGTAGACTTTTTGAAAGTCTTCAAAAAAGATCTGAAAGAGATTAGAAGATTTTAGAAATTTATGGCAGAATTTGAAACACTTTTGAGAATTCTAAAAGGTTCTGAAAGAGTGTAGAATAGTTTTGAAAATTATAATAGATTTTGAGGTGTTTTTGAAGGTTTTAGAAGATTCTGAAAAACGTGGGTATCTTTGTAAGATCTTGAATTTTAGAAGGTCCTAGAAAATGCTGGAGAATTTTAGAATATTGAAAGATTTTATAAAAATCAAGATGTCTCTGGAAGACTCTAAAACATTCTAAATAATCTAGATTGTATACAATCTGAAATCAGATTGTATATCAGATCTGTATCTGTAATATCTGTAAATCAGAATCAGAAGACTTCAAGAATCTACAAATGGAAAATTTAAATTATTCTATAAGATTTTAAACATAAACGATTGTCCAAAAATCCAGAAGATTTCAAGAAGGATTTTTGAAAATTCTAAAAGATTCTAAAAGTCTAGAAGCTTGTGAAGTATATTATTAGATTCTAGACAGGAATCTACGATTTTTCAGGATTTTTTAAGATTCTGGAGAATTGCAGCAGACTCATTTCGAGAATTTGATTTGTTGAAAATTTAAAACAAGGTTTCATAATTGATAATTCATAATTCAGAAATCTAAATTCTTGTCTGCCATTTTAGCAATAAAAAATTGTTATATGACGTTAAGTTTTAGAGTCATCAAGTTTTTTATTCGGAAATATTTTCTATCGAAATTTCTCTTATTCGTTAACTTCAACATATCTCGTTAAAATTATTTTTTATTATTTAATTTCTGGTTTAGTGGCAGTCATCAAAAGAGTAACTGAGATATTTTTTCCTTCTTTCTTGTTCAATATAATTTTATTTATCAATCAAATTTGAGTTTTCTTGTAAATATTAATTTTAATTTTAATATTAATTTTAATATTAATTCATTAATATTTACTGGCGCCCTTGGTATTTTTAAAAGAAAAAATTCCTGCCTTTTTAAAAAAATCCTCTTTTTAAAAAAATCTTTTTTTTTAAAAATCCTCTTTTTTAAGAAACATATCCTCTATTTCCGCTAAAGTTGTACTAGTTGAACTGCCAAGATCTCTGTTATGTTAAGGAAGAATGGGACGTAGAGTTCAAAAAAAGTTTATCTGAACATTCATTTCCTTACTTTTTAATAGTAAAAAGAATTTGTCATTGAATGTTTTTCAGCGAAAGTGTGAACAATTTCTTCCTGATTCAATCGGAAAAAAGTTATGGATTTCTACAATTTGATCCGATTTCTTTCGAAAACTGCGAAAGCAATTCAAATCTGTCCAACTAAAAATTGTTTTGGGAATTGAGACAGGTACAGCCAATCGGAAGTCGGTGGAATAATTTCTTAAAACGATTGGATTTCACATTTGAATGAACAAAACCTTTGTCAATTGTCGAGGGTTGGAAAAATCTTCTCGATGAAGATTTATCGTGGAAGTAGCAGAACTTAGAGTGGAATACAGTCGAGAAAACGGGAGGAAGCAGCCAGACGTTGGTAGGATATTTATCGTAACGAGGACTTATGGCGACAGATTTAGGAATTAGGGTATCGTGCCAGGTCCGGCCCCTAGGAAGGGTTTCCATGGAGCTTGTGTGATACACAGGCAGGTAGCTTGCATATATATGTATATATGTATAGATACAAATACCCCTGTCCAAGGTGTCCTAGCGACCGCGTATGGGCCCACGTGATACCGCAATAATCCACGAGGATTATCCTTCGTGTTCGGCGCTCAACTCGAGAGGGGCTATCGGACTACCAAACTGGCCGAATATTCCTATCGTGGAATCTCCACGCCAACCGTTTTCGCGGCAGACAGACATACACACATATATACATCAAGGATCACATATACATATGTAGAATTATACATATATACAATTGTGAATCGCAGACGCGCGACGAGGACACGAATGTACCAACCGTAATCGAATGCAACCCAGCTCCGGTCGAATATTCATGTGAGATTGCCGATAATCGATACGATTACCATTTTCGCTGACAGTTCTCCAGGACGCTGAAAAGAGATTACGATGTTTTTTCGTTCGATTGAGTTAATTTAATGTGGTTTCGTTTCAAGGAACAAGAATTGACTGGGAATTCACTTGCTGTGTTCAATTATGCTAAGTGGTATGAAGAATCTTTGATCTGAGCTTAAAAACGTTTTAAGTACATGCTTTTTTTTTTAAGTTTTATTTGAGAATGCAAAGAGTGAACTTGAAATCTTATACTTCAACACATAAAAGTATCATTGTGAAAAGGAAGTCTAACTTTAAGCCTAAATATCGACTTATTTTGAGGTGGAATCAAAGTACAATCAGTTAGAATTTTCAAAAGTACAGACTTATGCATTAGGGTGGGCCGAAAAAACTCAAAATGATTAGATTTATTGGTAGTAGCGCTGAAAATTTTATTTGTGGCACTACGAGCAAATTCCAAAATAAAAAATTTCAAAAAATTTCTCACCATTGGGCAAGACGATTGGAAATTTTCAAATTTTGAATTTAAAAAATTTTTTTGTATGGAAAAAAATTTTCAATTTTTTAATTGTAAAAATTCAATTTTTTTTGTAACGTTTATGAAAGTAAATAACCTTAGATGGAAAAAAAGAAAAAATGTTCGTCAAAATATAATATTTCAAAAAATGACGAAAAATGCACTTTTGTTAATTTGTACCTAATGTTGCCAAAAAAATTCTTTTCGTTTTTTATTTTTTATGCTCTTTTTAATAAACTAAAGAAGCACGTACATATTTTTAAGTTTCAAACAAATTTTTTTTCTATTTTTGACGGATCCTGAAACATGAGAAATTTTTACACAAAAAACAACCAAAATTTTCGATCCGTGTATTACATCAGTAATCACCACATTTTGGTTTGAAACTTAAAAATATGTACGTGTTTCTTTAGTTTATTAAAAAGACAATTAAAAAATAAAAGAACGAAAAAATTTAATTTTTGCAACTTTAGGTACAAATTTAAAAAAGTGAATTTTTTAAAAATTTTATCTTACTTTATCTCCGTCTACTTCCATAAATTTTACCTAAAAAAAACTTTCTTACTTTTTCTCCGTCTACTTCCATAAACTTTACAAAAAAAATTGACATTTTTTTCCATACACATAAAATTTAAAAAATTCAAAATTTGCAAGTTTTCATTTGACTTGCCCAGCGGTGAGAAATTTTTTGAAAAAAAAATTTTTTCTGGAATTTGTTCGTAATGCGACAAAGAAACTTTTCAGTGCTATTACCAATGAATCTAATCATTTTCAGTTTTTTCGGCCCACCCTATTATGCACTACACATTGGTTGAATTTAACAATAAAATGTAAACATTTTCAGACTTTCTTTTTTTTTTGTTTCAAAAAAGAACTAGGCGAATTTTATTATATTAACTCTTTGACACTTAAGTTTCTTTCAGTGGTTTCACAAACCATACTCATAAGTGGATGGAAGGTACTAGGGGCATTTTAAAAAAATTTTCTTTCTGCCCAAACTACCTCTACATGAAAAAACCACCTCTTGACTAGAAAAAACTATCTCTAATTGAAAAAGCCACCTCCTCTGGGATATGAAGAAATTGTAATTCAATTAATTAGTTGAATTACAATTATATTACCTATTTTACACCGATTACATACATAAAATACTTCTACATGAAACTCAAAAATTATACTGAAAAGTGGTTGGAAGGTAGAAGGGTCAAAATTTCTCAGGAATCTCAGAAATTGGTCAAGGGTGTTTGGGTTTTTATGCAAATTGTCAAAACTTTAGTTTTAGATGAGGTAAGTTTCTGTGTCAAATGGTTTTCCAAAATTTTCAAAATTCCGAAAGTTACGGGGCTTTGAATTTTGAGGCTCGACTTTTTTCAAAACGCAATATATCTGAGACCGTTCGACCGATTTTATTCATTTTTTTAGGGATAACATAGAACTTATAAATGTTTTAAACAAAATAAAAATTGAAAAAATTTTCAAAAATTTGACTTGGACAACTAAGAACCATTCATAATCGAAAAATGAATTTTCTGAACAGTACCAAAGTCTGGGGCTTAGTGTCTCTGTATAACATTTTTTTTTTTTAAACTCAAAAAAATTTTGAATTCAATTTTTCGGTCTGTTGCACCCCTAAGATTTTAATTAAATACAAATATTTGAATTTCCTATTATTTTCTGCGTTAATTCAAAAACATAAATTGATGGAGAGTCTGAAACTTTCGGAAATAAAAATTTTTAGTGTCGCCGCATGTAGACTATATCTTTGAGACCATTGATTGGATTCATATGATTTTTATAGACATAATATAGAATGTTGTATTATTTTCAAAGAAAATTGAAACAAAAAGAATTTTCAAAATCGAACTCAAAAAATACCAAAAAAAATTTGGATTCAGTTTTTTACACAAACGCATCTCTTCCTTTTAATATTTAACACAATATTAGAATTCCTTATAATTTTATGCGTCGATTAAAAAAAAAAATATGGAGGACCCAAAACTCGCGGAAATAATCGTTTTTGAGTGCACGGATGTTGACATACACACGTTACCTCTCAAAATCCATTATCTTCGCAAGTTTTGGGTCCTCCATCAATTTTTTTTAATCGACGCGTAAAATTATAAGAAAGTCTAATATCGCATTAAATAAGGAGTGCTTTGTGTCAAACAATGTATCAAAAAAATTTTTTTTTATTTTTGAGTACGATTTTGAAATTTTTTTTCATTTTAATTTTTTTTTAAATATTACAAAATTCTATATTATGTCTATAAAAATCATATGAATCCAATCAACGGTTTCGAAGATATGGCCTAAATTCAAGCAGTTCACGCTCAATTTCTTTTAATCAACTCAGAAAATACTAGGAAATCCAAATATTTGTATTTAATTAAAATCATAGAGGTGCGACTGATCGAAAAATTGAATTCAATATTTTATGAAGTTTTTAATTGGTCAAATTTTTGAAAACTTTTTCAATTTTTATTTCATTTCAAACAATTATAAATTCTATGTTATGTCTGAGAAAATGAACAACATTGGTCAAACGGTCTTGGAGATATTGCGTTTTTAAAAAAGTCGAGCCTCAAAATTTAGCTCCCGGAATTTTGAAAATTTTTAAAAATCATTTGGCTCCTCTGGGATTTGAAGAAATTGTAATTCAATTAATTGCGTTACAATTCAATTAGAAGTAGTTTTTTAAAGTTCCAAAGATGGTTTTTTCATGAAATTTTAATTCAATTCATTAATTGAATTAAAATTTCTTCAATTCCCAGAGGTGATTTTTTCATGTAGGGATAGTTCAGGCAGAATGAAAATTTTAAGAAATTTTAAGAAATTTAAATAAAATTCAAGAAATAAGGAAATTTTAAGAAAAGAGTTTCATGTAGAGATAATTTATGTATAAAATTGGCATAAAAGAAGTGAAAGATAGGCATAAAATAGTATATAATAGGTATAATGGTTAACCATTTTATATTCCTATTTTATACCTACAATTATTATTGTAATTACATCTATTTTATATCTATTTTGTACTATTTTATATCTATTTTATTACCTATTTTATACTGTCTTTATACCTATTTTATACATTGAAGGAAAAATCAACTAAAACCTGCAGGAATATTGTAAAAATATTATAAACCATTTCTATCCTTTAAAACTACCCCTGCACGAAAGAAAATAATCACTGAAATACATAATTTAAAAACAAAAACGAAAAAAAATGTATCATAAGTAATTCAAATTAAGATAATGATTCAATTTGTACAGAATCTGTTGATTTGTCAACATTAAAAATTTGTCCCTTGTTCTTTAAATTTTCAAATTTTAAACTACTTTCCAAACTTTCAGACTGTAAAGTAAGAACTTTTGATTACAAATTTCATTTGAGAGACACCAAGTGAAAATTTGTAAACTTGTTAATGATGAGCATGTTCAGTTTGGACACAGGAGCATAAATTCAGAGTAGTTCCAGAGAACACGACAATATTTCTCCCTAAAATGAAAGTCCACCAAAGTCGACTCTTGCGTGCCAGCAAGTGCCATGTTTTACATATTTACATTCACCTGGAATGTCCCACATGCATCGGGGATAAAGATAAATATTTTGTACTTGATTAAATATGCATGTTTCGTGTTAAACTGGGTATATTCTAAAGTATTTTAAAGACCCTAATTTCAGGCAATTTTAGTTGCTTAAATTTAGTCAACTGTCGTGTTGAATTTACTTTAGAGTTGAACTATATTTTATTCAAATTTTCGACATTGATAAACTGACGGCATAAATTTTCTGATTGTGATAGCAAATGAATTGAGGCTCGAGTAATGAATTAATTTAATCTTTTTTATCACTTTATTATTTCTAAACCTTTCTTGTATAATGTATATGTATTTATAAAACCAAAAGATTTTTGCTTGCTTTTTAAAACTAAAGAAAGTAATTTTTTAAATATTTTAAAATTTTTATGCGATAAATGTATAAACATTTCTGCGTGCAGGTTTCGTTTTGTTCTGTTTCATTTGGATCCCAAAGCTATGACTCACGATCCTGCCAAATCGGTGTCACGATGTAATTTCGTTGGAACGGTCCCTCTGCGTGTTCATTTCTGCAAGTAATTACAAATCGATTATTTACGTGGACCTCTCTACCATACCGGGTGTGAATTTGAATTTTAACGCAATTCTTGATGTTCAGATGCACGTTCAGAGTTTAAAATTATACTCGTTGAATAAGCTGTCTCAATTAAGTTACATTGAAATACGAGGTACTTCGCTTTGTAAGTTTGTTGCAGGGGCAAAATGATCTCGTAAAATACAATTTTTCATGAAGGCTGCTCGATTATATCTGATGTTGGCTATATTTATAGGATTTGCTGTATGCATGTATTTGTTATGTGTGCAGAATTTGTTTGAGGATCTTAATTTATTTTATATAAGAGAATTGTTAGTGGGCAGATGTTGAATATTTATTTTTGGTTATATGCAAAAGTAAAATTTGTATTTAAAGATAAGCTGTTTGTCCCTCGTCGATTTTATTTTCTGGTTGCAGAAGCTAAAACAGTAAAAACTGGAGGTAAAATTGAAAAGCTATTTTCATTAAAAAATTGCTTTTATATAATCAGAAACATTATATCATGAATTGAAAAATAAATAGTTTCATAAAAGTTAAGAAAAGGTTAAAGGTGACTTGTCATTCTTACAAACTCTTAATATTCCATTCTTAATTTAATATGTAATTATAAGGTTTTCTGTAATGTAGATTTGAATATGAGATAATTGTACTCAATTTTCAAGTTAGCAGATTATAATAAAGATACTAGTTATTTTTTATGTCCAAATTTTACCTAAATATCATATGGGTGAAAATAAAAAAATCGTCAATATTCACCCAATAATTTTTGTTGAAAAAAATATTTCAAATTTGATTAAAGCAGGTTTTTTCTGTTAAAAAGCATCTGAAATATGACGAAAATACTCGAGAAAAAGATCAAGAAACGTATTTAGAATTTATTTATGGACTTTTTTTAACCTTTTTAACCAATGTGATATTTCACAATCTCCAGCCCTTAAAATACATAAATAACTGGACTATAGAGAACGAATTAAATATATATTTTAACATTTATTGTAAATCAATAATATCGTAATTACATTGAATCATAAATAATATTATGAATTTTCTGAAAAGAATCTTTTTCTATTTTCGTTAACCTATTTGAAATTAATCAAACGATTATTAACTTCTTTTTTATCTTTAGGAGTAATAGAGAAAAGGTGTATCGAAGAAAAGCATCCAATTTTACCTTAAAAGACTGCAAAAAGACTTTCGAATACTTATAAATATAAATATAAATATAATCAGGGACAAGGGACACGATCACATTTTCAGATATTTGAAAATTTTACGCGTATTTTATCAACATACGGATAAATGTAAGCATAGGGCATTGTAGAGCTACACGAGCTACAAATCTTTTTATTTAAAACAGGATATTTTTAAGTATAAGAGCGTAATTTTCTCGGAACACATTTTCGTCGATTTTTTTTTGTTCATCCATATAATTAAACATAAACCTCTTTCGGGAAACTTACAGTTATTAAGACGTTTTTGGATCACCTATTTTAATTTTTTTTGTTTCATAAGCAACATTTTTAAAATAAGTTTTTGATTACGAGGAGCTTTTACAAAACTACATGTACAGCTAAATATAAAAACTTCTGTCCCTTCAAAAGTTATTGCCTTTCAATAAAAGGGCTCTTAAATGACCGAATCTATTTCAAATCATGCAAGCCGGTGGGTGACATGTTCAGAATTGGCTTGACAATGAAATATGTTTTTGTACGTATGGAAAATAAGGAGACACGTATTTTCTTAAATTAACATAGCGACATTTCTACATTTTTACGAATATTTTACAATTTTAAAGATAAAATGAGCTTTTTGGAAATTTTATTTCAAAAACCTTGCAATTTTTGCAATTTTTGAGATATTAAGGTTTTTCTTATTTCAATTTGTGCAGTTTTTGGCACACTTTCAAAATCCACAAAAAAATTAAATACAATAAAAAATAGTAAAATTATTTCGATTTCTTGTAAAAAATATTTAAAAAATTCTCAAAAACCCCACCTTTTTCCCGTGACATTTTTAGGAATAATAGATATTTTTTTGTTTTTCGAGAGAAAAAAATTATTTTCGATTTTTTTTCAAAATCTTCAGGTTTATTTTTAGGTTTATTTTAAGGTTTTTCTTGTTCCAGTTTGTCAAATTTTTTTTCACTCTTTCGAAAACGATGAGAAAAATCAAGAAAGAATAAAAAATGGAAAAGCTATTTTGATTTTCTGAAAAATTAAAACACGAAATTTTATCAAAACCTTTTTATGCACCTTTTCATAATCTGAACATTTTAATCTGTTCCCTGAAAAAACATTTTTCGCAGCCATGATAATTGTCTAAAACATTAAAAACTTTAAAGTGCAATACGCACTACCCAATATTACAACTAGAAATATATTCGACTTTTAACAGGATTATTTCAACGGTTAACTCAAAACGTAAGTAAATACTCTAAAGTAAAAAAAAATATCATACGAATCAACGTTGTTTTCTCGCGAAAAAAAGTCTCAGTCCGCCTCGAATATACATGAAATGTGAAGAAAACTTGACAAACTGGAACAAGAAAAACTTTAAAATCTAAAAAATGGCAAGGTTTAGTAAAAAAATCGAAATTAATTTTTTTCTTCCGAAAAACAAAAAAATATTAAATGGGAAATTTATGCTAAGTAGACTATATTAGTAATTATTATTTCTAAAAATGTCAGAGAAAAAAGGAGAAAAAATTTTTTCAAAAAATCGAAATAACTTTACCATTTTTTATAATTTTTTAATTTTTTTGTGGATTTTAAAAGAGTCCAAAAAATTGTATAAACTGAAATAAGAAAATCCTTAATGTCTCAAAAATTGCAAAAATTTCAAGGTTTTTAAAGTAAAATTTCCAAAAAAACTCATTTTACCCTGAAAATTTAAAAATATTTTTAAAAAATGTAAAAATGTCGCTATGTTAATTTAAAAAAATACGTGTCTCTTTATTTTCCACGTATAAAAACATATTTCATTGGCAAGCCAATCCTGAACATGCTACCCGCCGCACACAGTGAGGCGAAAAAGGTGCCTGTGGAAAAATCAATTTTCAGCCCACAATTTTTATCCGATTTGCAATTTTTTTTAAATGAAAATCTATGAAATTTTGCATTGTTTCACGGTTCGACCTTTCACAAAAGTTTCTTGAAAACTTTTTATTTAACAAACAAAATGAAAAAAATTTTTTTTTGGTCTTTTCATGGTTGCCATTTTGTTAGAAATTTTCTGACCTGACTACAAATGGCCAGAGTCGAGGCAGAAACCCATTAAAAATATTTTTCGGCAGTGTTAACTGCATAAAAAATATTTTCGGATTGTTGTAAGCAAATTAGTGAACAAAAATTATATCTTCTCTATTTGCAATAATGAAGTACTTTTGACCTATATTTTTTTAAGGAGATAGAAGTAAAAGAATGTTTATTTAAAATTAGAAGAAGTTAAACATGAATGATAATTTGTTTATAACAATTTAATGAAGAAATTTCTAATCAGGCCATTTTCCAATAGAAATATTTCGTTTTTTCTAGTACAATCAAGTTTGTACTATTTAAACAAATTTAATAAACAAATGCATCATTCGGCGATTTTTCAGTAGAGAAGTTTCGTTTCTTCATTAGAATCAAATATACATCTTTCACTTATGGTCATTTACTATGGATATTGTGCTTTTCTTTTCAATAATTCATTATTTAAACAAATTTAATAAACAAATGCATAGTTTCGCCATATTTCAGTAGATAAGTTTCATTTCTTCAGCAGAATCAACTATAAATCTCTCCCCAATGGTCTTCTGCTATATATTGTGCTTTTCAATAACAATTGTTCATTATTTAGAGAAATTTAATAAACAAATGCATCATTTGACCATTTTTCAGTATGTATGTTATGATTTTTTTGGCAGAATCAACTATACATCTTTCACTGATGGTCATTTACTATAGATATAGTGATTTTTAATAACAATCATTCATTATTTAAACAAGTTTTATAAACAAATTCATCATCAATTATAATATATAAATATATATAAATTAGGATAAAGTGTCTCAATAGACTGAATCCTTTTCAAATCATGCAGACCCGCGAAATGAATTCAGTCTATTAAGACACTTTATCCTAATTTATATACATTTATATATTATAATTTTTCCACTTGGGATCTAAGATGCGAATAATTTCCAGTGTGAATTTGAATTGAAAAGAATGATTTTACTTAGATGGAAATAATTGCAAGGGTATGAGAATGGGCACGAAGAGAATATCTACATCCACATGACAGTTGGATCGAGCTTAACGCGCTCGTCTGATATATTCAAATTGCAGGATCAACAACCCGGGAGCTGGTTGGGTAGTGCATGGCGCATTTATTTTTTGTGGACGTAACTTGAGAGCGTCGAATGCGAGACGTGATTCTGGCGCGTGCTCGAATATAGCGAACTTGTTCGTTCGCCGGTTCTCGCAGAATCTGAACCATGGGTAACTTTGGCGCGGGAACTGCATCGGTTCCGCGGAACATATCAGGATGACAAGGGGACGGTGAGAAGAAGGGACGGGGACGGAAGTGACTCTGGCGCCTCGACGGAGCCGGTGCGGGCGCCGGTGCGCTCCGTTGCTTCGTACTGCGTCCTCCTCTTCTACCAGTACTGTGTCTTCGTTATGTCCTGCCACTGACTATTTCTTTCCTTATAGTCACTAATGTTTCTCTTCACACAACGTCATCAAAAAGTTTTAAAGATGTCAAAAAGTTCATAAAGTTAAAAGAGATAAAAATATTTAGAAAATTATCTATATATTTAGAAAATTCATCCTTATACCAAATTATAAAAGAGATCTAGAAGATCATAAAAGTACGTGCAGGCATGATCATTTGATATTGGAAAGTTCTGTAGCCAAAAAAAGTTTTAAAAGTGTTTGTTTCAGGTAGTTTTCAAATGTTTAAACAATTCATAATTGTTCATTTATTATTTTTCATAACTAAAAAGTCAAAGCAAAACTGAAGATTTCAGAAAAAAGCGCTACTTTCTAGTATTACTCTAAGAGAAAATAGTTATAAACAATAATCAATTGTTTAAATAATTATGTTTGTTAACTTGCATTAATTATTACCCCACTAAGTGAAAAGCGGACAAAAAGTTGAATATTTAAGAAAAAACCGCAACTTTCTAGCATTATTCAAAGAGAAAATTATTAAAAATAATAATAAATTGTTTAAAAAATTATGTTTGTTAACTTGGATTAATTATTACCTCACTCTAATTGAAAAGTTGACAAAAAGTGGAAAATTGTAGAAAAACCGCAACTTTCTGGCATTATTCTAAGAGAATATTGTTATGAATAATAATAAATTGTTTAAGAAATTATTTCTAACTTTAATTGATTATTGCCTCGCTCTACCTGAAGAGTTGAAAACAAGTTGAAAAATTCGGAAAAAATCGCGACTTTCTAACTCTGTTCTAAGAGAAATTTGCTATAAACAATAATAATTTATTGAAACAATTTATTTAAACTTCTAATTATCAGTAGAAAGTAATATTTTATGTATTAGAAACAATTCGTACTAAAAAAACCGCAAAAAATCGTAAATAGAAAAAAAAAATTTATACAAAAACGTCTTTTTTTCTTATGGGAAATACATGTTAGACTTCATGGGGCTTGCAGAACTTCTAAATATAATTTTTTTCGAAAAAATGCATTTATTTTTTTGTGAATTCGAAAAAATTTGGGGGGAATATGCATGAAACTTCGGAAAAAAATTGGACAACCCTATTGTACAATCTTGCAATTTTACATTCTCTGTGCAATCTCATACAATCCCTTACAATCTTACAATCCCACGCGATCTTGCAAACTGTATACAATTCCATTCAATCTCATGCAAACCTTTGCAATCTTGCAATTCCGTAAAATCACGTGCAATTTTCTGCAATCTAGTGCAACCTCGTGCAATCTTGATTAATTTCATGTCATATCATGCAATCTTTTGAAATCTTTATGCAATATTATACAATCTTTAGGAATCTTTATTCAATATTTATGCAATCTCATGCAATTTACAGAAATCTTGGGCAGTCTTTAGTAATCTTTATGCAATATTATGTAATCTTTATCAATCTTTGGAAATCTCACAATATTTTTTAATCCCTTGCATAAGAAATTATTCCTTGCAATCCTATGCAAACTTGCAATCTTGAAAATTGGTGTACACGAAAAATCTAAGTAATGAACCCCTTTGTTCTCACCGATAAAAGCTAGAAAATCATAGACTTCTCAAAGTTTTTCAACAAGTTTCATTAGTTTCTCGAAATTTTTACCTGCCACATTTCCTTCCATTCTTTCATTATTTTTTCTCATATTTAAAACAATCACTCAAGAATCTCTCATACAATTTTATTTGCTTAAATAATTAATTTTTCTTAAAACATCGAAATTTTTAAGTAATACTTTCTTCAGATATTGTAATTTTTGGGTAAATTATAATGAGTTAAAAGAGTTATAATATAACAGACAGTAACCGAATGTTTTGAAAATCGATTTTAAAAAAAGTATATGTGTTCAGTTCACTTCTTTCGGGAACCTCACATTTCTAAATACCCTGAAAAAAATGGTTAGCTGGACCAACTATTTAGTTTGTAACATATGATGCTGCCATTTTATTAGTTGGGACAGCCATTGCATTAGTTGCAGTAATTATTCAATTAGTACCAGCAACTACTAAAATGGTCTCAACTGGTAATTTTTTCAGTGTATAGGACTGCTTAAAAGATTGGAATTTTATTTATTTAAATAAATGAAAACAATAATCAAACAATGCAGCAAAGATCTTATACTCCAAATGAATTTTTTCGGCACTGGGACATTATATTATCTAAAGAATATTCAATAATTCTGTGTGGATAATATCCTATAGTAAATAAATCGAATAAATATTAAACTATGTATATACCTGAGGTGGATGAAAAAATTACCCCTAACTCAAGCTCTATTTGAAATTTTGTATTTAAACGTTACATTTGTCATCTGCATTCCTGAAACCCTTCTCACACCAGATTTGATAAAAATCGAATAAGTAGAAAAATATTTACCTGAAGGGGCTGAAAAAATTAGACCTAACTCGAGTTCTATTAGATTGGATTTTAGGAAGTTAATATTTTGTGCTGACCTTTCTGTGTGAAGTTTGTTCATTACACAATTTGTTTTAACTGTGTATGCATATTTTTTATTTTAATTTTAATTTTTGCAAAATGAGACTCAAAACCAAAATAATGAAATCACGAGGAATATTTCAATTGTTTAAAATTGGATGCACCAAAATTCGCACCATCGGTTTTCTGCGTAATATTGAAGAAGGCAGAATCCAGTTTCTTGAACCTATTTCTAATTTCGTAGGCTAACAGGTGTTTGGTGGTAAATTGAGTTATTCCTCTGAGGAGACAATAATTGACCCTGAGCTGCGACAAATATAGACAGACTCGAATCCTGATTTCCTGACTACCGGTTGTTGAAGTGGCATACACCTAGGATCGCTAACCTTGGTTCCCTTTTAGTATGTACATCTCGACGATCGCTCGTCCGATGCAAAACGTGTCATTATACGATCTAACATCGACGCTCCAATCCTCAAATTCGTGTGAGGGTACATACTCATATATAGGCAACTGTTTACAGAGTTTCGCCTGGTCACATTGGTTTTCACTTCCCATGGGTGCATATGCCTTACACGTTACAGGTTACACGCACACGGGAACATCGTCCCCGTGTCGTTTGTACCGTTTGACATACGGAAGATTAACTACGAGCACGTAGCCTCATCTGTCTATCTCACAGCGTGTAATCACATGTACGAGGCTAAGTGCATCGCAACAGTAATCAGCACCGGCTCAACTTTGATTAATCGATTTCAAACTGTAAGAAAGAAGTGCGATTTCTCATGATTTTCGATTTGATGACTTCAAGCTATAAGAAAGATATGTGCAATCTCTCATGCTTTTCTAATTTGATGACAAAGACAGGTGTTTCGAATTTAGCGAGAAACTGCGAAGAGTCATCATCAGAAAAATAAAAACGAAGATGATTTTAAAATTACACTGAATTTAGAGAATCAAAGTTTGTAGACACCTCCCGCGCAGATTTTACGAGCCGAGTTAAGCTCAGTGTCTGAAGGTGCTTTGAGTCAACTTCCGGAGAGAGAACAGCTAACGAAATCATACACTCGCTGACAAAACATTCTTGCTGTACGACTCGAAGAATGACGAAGCTTCGTTTTGCAATCCTAGAGCCCTTCTCAGACAAAATTTGATGAAAATCCGATAAGTAGAAAAATAAATACCTGAGGGAGGTGAAAAACTACCCCTACCTCGAGAACTGTGGGATACTGTTTATTTTAACGTTACGTTTGTTCTGAATTCACAGAACTCTTCTCATATCAAATTTGATCGAAATCGAATAAGTAGAAAATATGTACTTGAGTGAAACTACCCTTAATAACTCGAACTTCATTGGGTAGTTTTTATATTGTTTATGTAATAAACAATTTTTTATTTTATATAATTTTATATAATTTTTAATTAATTTAATTAATATAATCTTTAAAGTGTCCTAAAGTTGACCACGAAGTAGCAGAAATGTATTCTTTGATTTTATGAAAAAAGTATTCTCAAAGTATTTTTTGATTTTATGAAAAAAGTATTCCCAAAGTTTTTCGGTCGCACCTCAGTGTCACGGCGCACAGTGGTTCAAACTGGGAATTTAAAGTTCATAATCATCTACAGCCCTTAATTTTGAATGGATTTTAAAGTTTTTTCTTGCAAAATGCTCAGCATGAAATTCTTAAAAAACGTAAGGAATCCGTTTTTTAAATTTGTTTTATGTTCAACAATATATAAGGAGCATTGTTTCTCAAATGTTAAATGGCGCTTCAAAAAAAGAAGATTGTTCAGTTTGGTCAAAAACTCGCCGCAGTAAAGAGATTGAAATTTTTGTACTTTGCGCAAAGAGCCTCTATTTCGAATATAAATATCTTTTTATGTATGGCATATAAAAATTTTAACCTAAACGTTTTCGACAGATTATTTCCCACTCTTTCGAGTCAAATAAAAAAATTTTGAATAATTCAAAATTTAGCCACCATTTTTGAGAATCAAAAATATTTAATTGATTTTTTTAAGTTCGACACTTTTTTTCTTTTTTTTAAACTTAAAATAAAGCTTCAGATGTTTACTGTCAGATCCTTAAATAGTAAAATGTCGTTTTTTGTTGTTTTTGAAAAATTAAATTTTAAGTAACCTGGTAAATTTAAAAAAATTTTCCTATGCGCGAAAAAAACGCGGAAAATTTTTTGCAAGTGCAGTTTTTGATAAGAAACAATATTCTAAAAATGGAAATTCAAGAACAAATTTTTTGTTGAATTTAGAATTTTTTGAAAATTTTCAAAAATGAAATTTTTTGAATTTGGTTAATTACGCATTTTAATGTGCAATTTACATGTAATGTATATAATATAATAAGTATAAATGTTATTTGTACATTAAAAATGCGCAATTAATGAAATTAAAACAATTTCATTTTTAAAAACTTTCAAAAATTTCTAAAATCAACGAAAAATTTTTTTGAATTTCTGTTTTTAGAATATTGTTTCTTATTAAAAACTGTACATGCAAAAAATTTTCCGAATTTTTTTCGCGCATAGGAAAAATTTTTTGAATTTACCAGGTTCCTTAAAATCCAATTTTCCAAAAACAACAAAAAAAGACATTTTGCTATTTCATGATCTGAAAGTAAGCATTTTAAGCTTTATTTTTAGTTTCAAAGAAAAGAAAGAGAGGGTTAAACGTTAAAAAAAGAATCAAAAATATTTTTGATTTTCAAAAATGATGGCTAAATTTTAAATTTTTCAAATTTTTTTTTATTTCATCCGATATATTGGGAAAAAATTTATCGTAAACGTTTGGGTCAAAATTTTTTATGTGTCATACATAAAAAGATATTTATATCCAAAATAGAGGCTCTTTGCGCAAAGTACAAAAATTTCACCCCCTCTACCTCGGCAAGTTTTTGACCAAACTGATCAATCTTTCTTTTTTGAAGTGACATCTAATAGGACTAAACTTTTTGTAAATTTGAGCCCGATCGGAGAACTTTATTTTTTGGGGTGGGTATACTTGAGAAATAATGCCCCATAAACAAATACAGCGGACAAATTGGCCATTTCAACAATATGATGTTTTATCTTTGCAAAGATTACTTAATTAACTCCCTTGTTGATCAGAATTAATGAAGAAAGACTTAAAGAACATACATAAATGTTTCATTCAACATTTTATTTAAGTCGTATAAATAATTTATTTACAACTCTTTTGTCCTAAAATCATTGTGATTTATTACTAGAATGTTCTATAGTAACAAAAAATTGTTATAAAATGATAATTTATAAACAATGTATACAATTACAAACACTTTTTAAAACTATTAGGACCCATTGGCAGACCAATAGACATAGCAGAACAGTTAATGTTGGAATGAGAGCATTTGATCAAAATGTTTTGTTTTCATGCATAACAGTTTTATTTTTCAATTTTTTAAATCATTTTGGTTTCAAAAATTTATTAAAAACACGGTTTACTGAAAAACTAATAGAGCTATTCCATTCTGCGGAAAAAATTTCAGAGTTCATGTGTTGCATCATTTTCTTCTCCACCCAATTTGTTATGTTGTATTAATAAATGCTGAAACGGGTATAATGTACCATGCAGTTGCTTACTTATACTTTAAAACAAATTGGGCGGAGAAAAAAATTGTCCAAAACATTAACTCTATATGAAGACGTGAGAATCACAACTCGTTAAAGACCATTTGAAGTTGCCCCCCCCCCCCCAGGTAATAATTAAACTAACACAATTTAGGGGCCAACTTCAAATGGTCTTTACCGAGTTGTCATTCTCATATCTTAATATGTAATTTTTTTCTGTAAAATCGAATGGCGCTATTAGCATTTCAGTAAATCGCATTTTAAAATAAATTGTTTAACAATTGAAAACAAATTTATTATCCGCGGAAAAACACATTTTGGTCAAACGCTCTCATCCTAACATTAACTTTCATGCTATATGTCTACTGATCTGAAAATGGGTCTTATAGTTTAAAAAATCTACCCGGCCCCCTTCGGGGGTGCGGGCACATTCTCATCGCGCGCTTCGCTCGCAAGTTTAGGCGCGCCTAGGGCGCGCGGAGTGGCCGTCGCGCTTCGCGCTCCGATACTATTGATCGTCGCGCTACGCGCTCTGATATTATTGAACGTCGCGCTTCGCGCTCCGTTATCGTTCAACTTCGCTCTGCGCGGGGTTAAACCTGCGCTCGCGGTCCTTATGTCTCGCGAAGGTCACCTCACTCGCTAGTATGAGCGCACTTCCGGGCTCGCGGAATATTCGTCGTTCTTTGCGCAGAGTCAAGTTTATTCCTCATGGTTTAGTTTTACCCGAAATTGATGCTTTAATATATTCTTTATTATTTTCCGCAATTTCAGCATGATACTTGAATTTCTCTCTT
>JBAGKK010000501.1:1695519-1714592 GCA_037177015.1 Euceroptres primus | reverse complement strand
CCGACCTGATTGACATCGCGATAGTTAAAAACAATTTCTTCCACATTGATGCATACGCACTAGATGAACTAGACTCAGACCACAGACCTGTACTTTTGAGCATAGACCACGACTGCGACAGAATACCTGAGAAGTCACGCTACAATTTCAAGAAAGCTGTTTGGCCCAAATTCTTTAATTAACCAGAAGGTAGATCAAATGAAAACAACACGCTAAATAACACGGACGAAATAGACGATACCATAAGCAAACTCACAGCCGACATACAAATGGCAGTAGACCTAGCGGTCCCCAAGACTACACTCAAAAAACACGAAGTCCCTTTGACACCTGAAATACTAGGTTTAATAGCAACCAAAAATAGACTCCTGAATAAACACCGCAAAAATAAAAGTTGTGTCCTCAAGAAAGTAATTCATCACCTCCGTAAAATCATAGATGCTAAAACCTTTGAGCACAGATGCAATAATTGGAATAAAGTCGTTTCTAGACTTCAAATTAAAGATAACAGTATCTGGCGCATAACCAAATCTCTCACCAAACCCTACACCTCTATCCCTGCCCTGAAAAAGTCTGATCATACTTTCGCCATCAACGAAAGTGAAAAAGCAAACCTTCTTGCTTCCACATACGAAACACAATTCTCACCCCACGTATCTCTCATGGGCCCAGCCCATATCCTTAAACTCGAGAGAGAAGTAAATGACTTCCTGGCAACTACTGACAAGAAAGAAATCAAGAGGACCAATCTCAAAGAAATTTCGAAATTCATTAGAGCCACCAAAAGCAATAAAGCACCAGGACCAGATTCAATATCAAATTCAATTCTTAAAAAGCTACCCAACTCCTGTCTCATTACACTTGCCAATATTTTCAACGCCTGTCTCAAATTCGATTACTTCCCAAACAACTGGAAAACGGCCAAAATCCTCGTCTTCCAGAAGAAAGGAAAAATCCCAAGTTCGCCAAATAGCTATAGACCTATAAGCCTTTTGAATACAATGAGTAAAATTTTCGAGAAAATTTTACTCACTAGAATCAACAAACATTTGAGGAAAACGATATCCTGAGATCGGAACAGTTTGGTTTCAGGAAAGAGCATTTCACACAGCATATGATTCTCAAACTTGCCGAGAATAAAAGTCATCATTATAACTGGAAAATGAACACGGGAGCCGTTTTCCTCGATGATGAAAAAGTTTTTGACAGTGTCTGGCACAAGGTTTACTCAAAAAATTAATAGATTACAAATTTCCAAGTAGAATCATTCGCCTCCTATATTCCTATCTCAGGAATAGGAAATTCAGAGTAAAGATAAACAGCACAATTTCAGACGAGTTTTATATTCGAGCAGGTGTCCCCCAAGGCAGTATAATGGGCCCAGTCCTCTTTATCATTTACATCAATGACATGCCTACAACTCCCAGAGTCTTTTTGGGAATATATGCCGACGACACGGTTCTTTATGTAAACTCTGGATGTAATAAACGTATTGTGAAACTCCTCAACGCAGCACTACAGGTCATCGAAGATTGGTGCATGTTGTGGCGGATCAAAATTAATACCGTGAAATGTGAATCGGTTCTTTTTACTGTGAAAAAACTACCGATTCCGGAGCCGCCACAGATGTTCGGGCAACTAATCAATTGGAAAAACTCAGTTAAATATCTCGGTAAAAACTTTGAGAAAAACGGTAAATTCAATCTGCATGTCAGAGATGTAAGGGGTAAAGTCATTGGGGTCACCTTTCGATCATCCGATCATAAATCGAAACTCGAGTATCAAACCAGAATACGGAATCCTTATTTACAAAATGTTCATCAGACCCATACTCACATATGCATGTACAATATGGGGCGGAACGTCCAACGCTAATATCAAACAAATCCAAGTAGTCCAAAACAAGTTTCTTCGACGTATCACAAGGACCCCGAAATACACCAAGAATGCCCTACTTCACAAAGAATTTAACCTACCTACCATCTCAGAGTATATCCATGACACTGCCAAAAGATTTTATGAAAGATCATCAAAATCCAAGCATGCACATATCTCATCCCTCGGAGACTACGAATTCGATCCATTGCGAAAACACGCAAGACCCAAAGACTTCCTCATGAAATAAGTCACTCTTCTGTTCTCTAGGTGCACTCTTCATTCATACTCATCTGCACTGCTCATAATCCCATTCCCCCTACCTCTTCTCTCATCGATCATAATCTTTAATAACTAAGTAGCTTTAAGTATCTCAGATCTCGTGGATTTTTTGCCCGCTTGCGGGCTTTTTTGCCGCACACTAATCGTCATTCATGTAAAAATGCCCAGATGGGTAATACGCATCAACATCTACCTTCCCGATCCTTCCAGCTTCCATGCATGCACGGGAGACCGATTTTCCTGCTCGCGACCGTCGTCGCGGCTGAGCCGCTTCGCGGCTCATTTGCGACGACGGCCAAGGGCGTGGCTGGGCCTCACTGGAGGGGGCGATTGCAGGGGCTCCCCACTCCCCTTTTTTTCGTGCGTCCTAATTTATCATTAATAAGTTTTTTGAAACTTTTTTCTTAAAGGAAAAATATACAAATTAATGGTCTTAGGATCTAAACGAAAATAAAAATACAGCAAAATAAAACTTATCAATAAATAAGGACCCAAAGTTCTAAATTGAGAACTTAGCGCCTATTCTTACATTATTAATTAATAAGGGCAAAATTTTTGTAAAAATTTATGTGACTTGAATGCAATGTGAATAATAAATACATTTTTAAAATCTGAAATCTGAATCTGTGTGTCTTCATTATTCTCGAGCATTTTCGAGGCCCATTCTACTGTGTTTTTTGTCTCAAGTATTATTCACGGGACAAGGAAACATAGTAATTACAACGTACACTTTCTCCCTCTGTTTAAAAATTTTGTTTGGCCGAGGATATTATTACGGAATTTTCCGTACAACTAGCATAAAACATAAAAGGGGACAGGCTATTCTTACGGAAAATATCGTAATAATAGCCTCGACCCTTACTATGTTGTGTGCTGGTTATACGGAAATTTCCGTAATACTAGACACTGACTTATTTTTATGTTTAGTATGATTCGCGGGATAGGGACACACAGTAATTGCAACAAATACTTTACCCTTCTGTGGTTTTTATTTTGGGTTTAGGACATTGAAATTTTTCTTTCATTTTTGGGGTGTTTAAGCAATCAATTTGTATTTTTCCTCTGGGGCATTGGAGCTCTCTTTATTGCATTCTCTTGTTCTCGAAAACTAACGATACTGCGGTAAACCCTTATAGCAAGGGATATCCACATGATATCCTAAAAACGTCCCAGGATATCCTAGGAGTTTCTCCAGGTTATTTTCAAGATATCCTGGAGGGCGGAAACGTAAATATCCGTGAGACATTCGGAGGATATTTTAGGATATCCGTGGGACATTCGGAGGATATATCAGGATATCTGTGGGATGTCCCATGTATATCCTGAATTTATTATGTGGAATATCCCTCGGATTTCTGTAGGATATCCTAAGGATATCCTGAATTTATGAAGTCGAATATCCGTAGGATATCTCAGGATTTTCAGGATATCTCTAGGACATCCAGAGGATATGCTAATTGTTGCAACGCTTTACAAATATTGGTTACTTCTAAAAGTAATATTCACGTGGTGAATTTTGCGCACTAAGTATTAAGTTTTACGAGTGATAATTCTTTGTAAAAATAGTGACAAGAAATTAACCGTATATATGGTTTAAAAATTGGTGGAAGTTAACATAAATTCAAAAAAAAAATGCGTACGAGTCAAGTACAGTCGATGATTTACGAACAGAGTGAAAAGTAAAGAGCAAAGTGAGATGCTTAAGAGCAAAATGAGATGCTATTTTATTAGATAAGCAGTGTTTTTACATGGTTGTAGTTACTTTAAGAATAATTTAATTGTCGATTCATGCGATAAAAGTGCAAAAGTTGAAATTTTTTCTTAGAATCGCGAACTGAACCAGAATCGCGAAAAGAACCAATATTTTTGTGGTTATGTTCATAATTGGAAAGACTGTCATTTTTGAGTGAATAAAATTTAATTATAGAAAAATATGTATACTTATTTTATAAGTATACGTATTTATACTTATTCTTCTTACTCGAAAAGTTAACATTCTGAAATTTATTCTGCTTTCAAACAGTAAAACCTGGCGGTATTCGTAGGACTTTATTAGAATATCCACAGAATATCCTGAGCGGGATATCCTACGGGTCGGAAATGAAGATATCTCCAGGTTATCTGAGGAAGTCCCAGGATAGCCTGGGAACTATTTCAAGATATCCCAATATGCCATGGATATCCTTTTGCTCTGAGGGTAATTGCGTAGAGCAGTGGTTCCCAAACTATGGGTCGCGACCCACTAGTGGGTCGCGGGAGCAATTTGAGTGGTCCGCGGAACCAGATTGAAAACACTTATAGTATATTATACTAACACTAGAGTGAAAAAGGTGTGCTTTTTATGTTCTGCAATCCTTATTGAAAACATTTATTATCTGTCTGACAGTTTTCGAAATAAATGGAAAAAAACATGATTTTTGATTATGAAATTATGAAATTATGAATTATGAAATTATGAAAAAAAATGACTATGAAAATTAAAGCGCCAATTTTCACTATCATATTCGTAATCAGCGTGTCAAAATACGTAAGTATACGTAGTTTCAAAAAAATCGAAGGTCCGAAGTTTTCTGAATTTTATCCAAACATTTTTATTTTCAGTAGATGTAGATTGCTCGTTGAATTTCCGAGGCAAATTAATGCCTTCAATCATTACACTTATCGTTATTTTCAACTTAATGTAACGCCAAGTTTCACCATAGAGAATCATAAAGCTCTTGATAATCGTTATTGCTTCGATACTCTCCTGGGAGTATCGTTAATGTTTTATTAGACTCTTTGAACTTGAACAACTAATGTATTCGTTATATACCGAGGACGAGTTTTTGCTTAATAAAAGAGGAGTAAATAGTTTGGGATTTACGATGGAGGGCGGATCAGAAGTACTTAAGAACCGGAACGTTTCCTCGGAGATGACCGCGCGAAGCAGGAAGCGCGTCCGTAAATGTCTCTTTAATAAATCCTTGCGTGCTATCAGCAGCTGATCGCCATGCATCATGGTGGATCGTTGACAGAACCCTACGGCTACACCTCATCCCTCGTTCGTATATGCGTATACCCCTGTTTCGTAGATACGATATTACAGGGATCGGAATAAATCTATGCCTCATCCATCTACATTTTATCCCCGAAGAATCGGGATACAGACGCATATACGTACGAGTAGTACTTCTTCGTCTCTCATTCCCTCTGAAGGTCTAAATCTGTCCCTCTCTTTCAGAGGGACGTGAGTGAGAGTGAAGGGGGTGAGAGGTTTCAAATCCGATCTCAAGCTCCTCTATCGAGATTCCAATAGCGGCCTTATCGAAGGCTTTGTGTGATGAGGGATCGCGAGGCGCCAAAGCACTTCTCATATTTTACGTTTATTATCATATTGCGCTGTCCAAATAACTTTCTGCCCAAAAAAATACCTCTCTGAACCACCGTTTTCGCACTTATTAAAATACGTAAATCATAGAATGTATTAATTGTAGGATTAAGTTGTTGCTTTGGAGAAACTTGTAATGTTAACAGGGTCGACGGTGTTAACAGTTAACAATGACGACAGTTCACAGTGTTGACAGTGGACGGTTTTAACATACAACAATTTGGACAGAAAATTAACACTAAACAATGTTTATTTAAACAGTTCTAGCAGGTAATAATGTTGACAGTAAACCGGTGCTGCAAGTTTAAACTATTGACAGTTAATAATGGCAACAGTTGAAAATGTTTAAATCAACAAAATTAAGAATTAGCAGTGTGGACAATATTAATATTCTTGATGGTTAACAGTTAATATGTGTACGTCCATATTGAAACATACCACTTTGTCGATATGGAGTCATGCATATTCCCAGATGAATCCTCAAAATTTTTTTAAAAATCGAACCCTCTAGCTTCAAAAATGAGGATATGAGACACTTTCAAAGTTCGAAATCTGCGAAACACCATTTCGATAAAATAACAGTTGAAGTTTTCATTGAAAAAAATTAAATTCCAGATGCAAGTTAAAGAGATGTTGTTTCCAAAAGCTCAGTAACAACGTAAATATTAATATAAGGCAGTGGTTGAATATTATGACTTTTAAAATAATGATCAAATATCGGTTTTTGTTTTAATCGACAAAGTGGTCTGTTTTGAAACATCCCTTATTTTCTGGAATTCTAATTTGAAATTATAGAGTGAAGTTTGGAATCGTCTTCTTAATGAAATTACGAACAAATAAAACCAAAAAAGAACCTTGAAGGTTAAATAATAAATTTATCGCACATAATTCTGAACAAAAATTTTAATCTAACCTGCAACTTTCATAAAGTACATTACTCAAACTTTTCGATAATTTTCCCCAAGAAAGTGCACTTCAATGAACTAGTTTCTTAAATTATTCCTTGTCTTAACAATTTTATAAATTTTATTGTGAAAAACTGTGAAAATTTGGTAGTTAGAACAGTCATTGTTAACAATTGATCATGTTAACAGTTAACAACGTTATCAGTAGACATTGCTGGCAATGTTAAGATAAAATGTTAACAATTGTTAAGAGTAAACAGTGCTGAAAGTAAATAGCGTTAACAGTCAGTATTGTTAACAGTTTAAAATTTTGACTCGTTGGCAACGATTACATCCAGCTGTTAACAACGCTGATAGTTAGTAGTGGAAAAAATTTACAATTGTCATCCTACTGCTAACAACATTAGGAATTAGTAGTTTTGGCAATTAACAATGTTGACATTTAACAGTACGTTGACAGTTACTAGTTAACAATGTGACAGTTAAAAAATTTGACAGTTGAAGTTAAATTATAGTTCAAGTTTGATTAATAATTAAAAATAGTTAGAAATCCCATCAGTTAATTGTTAATTAGCAATGTTTATAACTGTATTTGTACACTGTTAGAAATAATAGTAATTTTCAAATGCAGGATGTAGGGAAAGTTGCCTAAGACGGCCTTCCATATTTTCCGAAAATGTTCGATTTTAAAGAACTTAAAAATCAAAAGTTATTACTACTAATTTAATCTTTGCTTTACAAAGTTTATGCGCATAAACGTTTAAAAATTTGTTTAAAAGGCAATAAATTTCAATGTTGAAAAAAAAATGTATTTTTTCCTTCTTAGACAACCCGGTATCCTAAGACGGGTATCTTTTAAAAACCATAAAAAATGATGTTATTGAACACTTGTCATTGATAAATTGTTTTCATAGCGAATTGTTTAAACATATTCTTTACATTTATGACATTTTATTTATGAAAAATACATTATAAAACGTAAAATAGACGCTAAATAAGGTCAAATAGAAAATAAGTATTAACAAAGATCAAGAACTTAATATTGATAAAAAGTTGTAAAATTACAAATTTAAATCAAGAATTAATTTACTGATATAAAGTGAACAAACAACATGTTTTTAAAAATTTATTTTTCATGATTAAAAAACAATAAAGAGGTTAGGAAAGGTACTAATTACATTAGAACATAAAAAAAGTGCGCGGAGCCAAAAAAGCGACCTATAATATTGATCTAGCATAGTAAAAATCTGCATTGATTGGAATTTTCTGCTTACAAGTTATTTTTTATTCGAGTTTGAATTTTTAGTTTAGGTGAAATTATCCCAAGTAGGCCACCATAAATCGAAAGTCGTTTTTTTTCGCTGTAAAATGAATTTTTTAATAGCCCTTATGTTCGAAAAGATTTCTGCAGGTTTTGGTCGCAAACAAAATTTTTTTGCAAAAGTTATTAACAATGAAAATTTAATGTTACAACATGATCAACATTTTTCTCGTGAACGGTTAAACGGATTTTGATGATTCTTACGTTGAAATTTTTGTTTAAATACGTACATTCCAGAAATCTCCCTTCCGAACATAAAACATTGAATTTTTGAAAAATAACAATTGTTTATAAACATATTAAACTTTTTTTCTTTTAAAAGAAAATTTTTTTGCACGTTATTCTACATTTTTTCTGGAGAGAAATGCGAAAAAAATACTAAGTAGTTTCTATTATAATAGAAACTACTTAGTATTTCTTTCTCTTTCTATTTTTTTGCGCGTTATTCTACATTTTTTCTAGAGAGAAATGCGACATGAAATACCAAGTAGTTTCTATTATAATATAAACTACTAAGAAATAATAGAAACTACTAAGGAATACTAAGTAGTTTCTATTATAATAGAAACTAATTAGTATTTCTTTTTTTTCTATTTTTTGCACGTTATTCTACATTTTTTCTAGAGAGAAATGCAAAAAAGATACTAAGTAGTTTCTATTATAATAGAAACTACTTAGTGTTTCTTTTCCTTTATATTTTTTGCACGTTATTCTACATTTTTTCTGGAGAGAAATACGAAAAGAAATACTAAGTAATTTCTATTATAATATAAACTACTAAGAAATAATAGAAACTACTTAGTATTTCTTTTGTATTTTTTGTACGTTATTCTACATTTTTTTCTAGAGATGAAATGAAAAGAAATAGTTTTTCCAAAAAATTGTGGGGTTTTTGTATAAACCCCAAAAACCCCAATTCCGAAAAAAAGTAGTTTCCATTATAATATAAACTGCTTAATATTTCTTTTCCTTTCTATTTTTTGCTCGTTATTCTACATTTTTTTCTGGAGAGAAATGCGAAAAGAAATACTAACTAGTTTCTATTATATAAACTACTAAGAAATAATAGAAACTACTAAGAAATACTAAGTAGTTTCTATTACAATAGAAACTACTTAGTATTTCTTTTCGCATTTCAGAAAAAATGTAGAATAACGTGCAAAAAAATTTTTCTTTAGAAAGAAAAAGAGTTCAATTTTTTTATAAACAATTTATATATTTTTAAATAAATTCAATGTTTTATGTTCGGAAGAAAGATTTCTGGAATGTACATTTTTAAACAATAATTTCAACGTAAGAATCATCAAAATCCGTTTATCCGTTCATAAGAAAAATGTTGAACATGTTGTAACATTAAATTTTCATTGTTAATAACTTTTGCAAAAAAATTTTATTGGCGACCAAAACCTGTGGCAATCTTTTCGAACATAAGAGCTATTAAAAAATTCATTTTTCAGCGAAAAAAAACGACTTTTGATTTATGGTGGCCTACTAGGAATAATAAATTTGACCTAAACTAAAAATTCAAACTCGAATAAAAAAAAACTGGTAAGTAGAAAATTCCAATTAATGCAGATTTTGACTATGCTAGATCAATACTACAATGCTATACAGGTCGCTTTTTTGGCTCCGCACACTTCTTTTTCGTGTGCCTCTGCGAATCCATTTCAAATCATGTAGGCCGGCGTGACAAGTTCAGGATTGGCTTGCCAATGAAATATATTTTTTTACGTGGAAAGTGAGGAGACACGTATTGTTTTAAAATTAAAATAGCGAAATTTTAACATTTTTTTCGAATATTTCAAAATTTTAAGGATAATATGAGTTTTTTGGAAATTTTACATTAAAACTCTTGTCACTTTTGAGATATTAAGGATTTTCTTGTTTCAATTCATACAGTTTTTTGCATTATTTAAAAATCTACAAAAAAAGTTAAAAAATATTTAAAAATGGTAAAGTTATTTCGATTTTTCGGAGAAAATAAAAGAAAGTTTTTCTCAAAAACCCCACCTTTTTTTCGCTGAAATTTTTTGGAATAATAGGTCATTTAGTATAAATTGTCCATTTAGTATTTTTTTTGCTTTTCGAGAAAACAAATTAATTTAGATTTTTTTTCAAAACCTTGCCATTTTTTCAATTTTTGACATTTTAAGGTTGTTCTTGTTCCAATTTGTCAAGTTTTTTTCCTTCATTCGAAAACGATGAGAAAAACCAAGAAATAATAAAAAATGGTAAAGTTATTTTGATTTTTTGAAAAATTAAAACACGAAATTTTATTAAAACAGCTATTTTTTTGCTGTAATTTTCAGAAGTGATAGGTAATATATATTCAAGGCAAACTGTTTTTTTTCGCGAGAAAACAACGCCGATTCGTGTGATATTTTTTTTACTTCAGAGTATTTATTTACACTTCGACTTAACCGTTGGAATAATCCTGTCAAAAGTCGAATACAAATTTTAGTTGTAATATTGGGTAGTTTCTGCTGCACTTTAGAGTTTTTAATGTTTTAAACAATTATCATGACTGCAAAAAGTGTTTTTTCAGAGGGCAGATTAAAATGTTCAGATTATGAAGAAATGCATAAGAAGGTTTTAATAAAATTTCGTGTTTTAATTTTTTTAAATTAAAAATAGCTTTACCATTTTTTATTCTTTCTTGGTTTTTCTCATCGGTTTCGAATAAGGGAAAAAAAACTTGACAAACTGGAACAAGAACAACCTTAAAATCTCAAAAATTACAAAAATGGCAAGGTTTCGGAAAAAAATCGAAATTAATTTTTTTCTTCCGAAAAACAAAAAAATACCAAATTTGAAATTTATGCTAAGTAGATTATATTAGTACCTTAAAGATTCCATAAAAATTCAGAGAAAAAAAACTGGATTTTTGAGAAAAAATTGTTTTTATTTTTTCAAAAAGTAGAAATAACTTTACCATTTTTTATTATTTTTTAAATTTGTTATGGATTTTGAAAAAGTACAAAAAACTATATAAACTGAAACAAGAAAAACCTTAATATCTCAAAAATTCCAAATAAGGCAAGGTTTTAAAAGTAAAATTTTCAAAAACTCATTTTATTCTTAAAATTTAAAAATATTCGTAAAAAATGTAAAAATGTCGCTACTTAAATTTGAAAAAATACGTCTCCTTAATTTCCGCGTTCAAGAACATATTTCATTGGCAAGCCAATTCTGAAAATGTCACCAGCCGGCCTGCATGATTTGAAATGGATTCGGTTATTATGGTTTTGAATAAAGTTAAAACAAATTTTTTTTAATGTGAAATAAAACTTTGGACGATAAGACTTTTTTAAGAAAAAGGTTTTCGATATAAAGATAGACTAGGGTGTGTAGAACTATAATTTTGTTAGTTCTCATCTCCTAATCCTGTTTCGTTTATTAAAACCTGATTTGTCAAATTTTTTTATTTTTAATTTAACATTTTAATTAAACATATCAAAATAATTTCTGGAATCTGGACTCCGAATTCTTGAAATTCCTTATTCTAAGGGAGCCCTTGAGTTTATGTTGGGATAATATTTCCTAATTAAGTTGCCTTAGAGCTTCAAAACGAGACCATTGTAATTAACTCAGAAATAATTATCACGGGAACTTAATTAGAAAATTATATCCCAACACAAACTCAAGGGCTCCCTTAGAATAAGGAATTTCAAGAACTCTGAGTCAAGATTCCAGATTTATTTTGATATGTTTCAATAAAATGTTAAATTGAAAATAATAAAATTTGACAATTTATTTCTTAATAAGCGAAACAAGATTAGGATGTGAGACCTAACAAAATTAAAGTTTTTCGCACCCTAGTTTATCTCTATATCGAAAAACTTTTTTTAGAAAAAATCTTATCGTCCTAAGTTTTTCTTCACATTAAAAAAAAAAAATTCGTTTTAACTTTATTCAAAACCATAATAGTTAGTATATAAGAAGAGAAGACTAAGTAGAAGAGGTAAAACAATAGACAAAAAGTATAATTATACTTCTTATTATATCTTCTAATGTACTAATTATTATGGTTTTGAATAAAGTTAAAACAAACTTTTTTTAATGTGAAGAAAAACTTGTGACGATAAGTCTTTTTCTAAAAAAAGTTTTTCGATATTAAGATAGACTAGGGTGTGTAAAACTCTAATTTTGTTAGTTCTCACATCCTAATCTTGTTTCTTTTATTAAAAAATGAATTGTCAAATTTTTTTTCAATTTAACATTTCAATGAAACGTATCAAAATAATTTCTGGAATATTGACTCCGAGTTCTTCAAATTCCTTATTCTAAGGGAGCCCTTGAGTTTGTGTTGGGATAATATTTCTTAATTAAGTTGCCTGAGTGCTGCAAAACGAGACCAATGCAATTAACTCAGCAATAATTATCAAGGCAACTTAATTAGAAAATTATATCCCAACACAAACTCAAGGGCTCCCTTAGAATAAGGAATTTCAAGAACTCTGAGTCAATATTCCAGATTTATTTTGATATGTTTCAATGAAATGTTAAATTGAAAATAAAAAAAATTCAACAATTCATTTTTTAATAAACGAAAAAAGATTAGGATGTGAGAACTAACAAAATGAAAGTTTTACCCACCCTAGTTTATCACTAGGGTTTCCTAAGATTTTCTTCCCACAAAAAAATTTGTTTTAACGTTATATGAAATCATCATAAATTGTACATAAGAAAATAGAATAAGTAAGTATAATTCTACTTTCTATCTATTTTTTTACCTCTTCTACTTAGTCTTCTAGAAAATCGACTTATGTAAAGAAATATAACCCGAATTAAAGTTGAAATTGTACTAATAATGGCATCTCAGGATATTTGTCTAATGAAAATTGGGAATTTAATAGAATTCAGAGATATTTTATGAGTCACAGAATTAAAATAATAAAACAAAAAAATTTCGATGGTAAGATTATGGCAGGTAAACTGTCGACTAACGACAGAATGGATCGCAATTATAGTAGATGAATGTAATTTACTTGCAAGAGATAGGTTTATGTTCAGACCAAACTCTAATCCTGAGCCTCCATTGAGGATTTAGGAAACTATAGACAATGTAAAGGGATTGGGTGGATAAACGTGCTTTGTCTGCTTACCAAAAGCAGGTTATCTATTGTACTGTGGCTACAAACAAAAAAGAAAGTGATTTCAAAAGATCCCCCTCTTTCTTATTTTATAAAATGAAACAAAATTATTTAATTTCATTAGATTTGATTCTCACACTCGCGGTTTAGATAAAAACAGTTATGCTACCATTCAACTCTAATCAAATTTCCTCTATTACTCGAATCTATTCTCCTGGTACATTTTTTCCTTTAATATTAAAATAGTAAGTTTTAAAATAAAACGTTTACCACTCAGAAAAATATTTTTTTGATTCAAACAAAATTTGCTTGAATCAAAAAAATTATAACGTTGATATGGGGTCAAACAAATGTTTGTTTGATTCAAACAAATTCTTTATTTGTCCTTATTTATTTGAATCAATTTTTATTTAGATCGAATAAATCTTTTGTTTAAATTAAAGAAAATTCTTGTTTGCTTTAAACATTTTTTGTTTTAAATGAAGTAAAGACTTTGTTTTTTGAAATTTATTTAATTTTATAAATAATTTTTAAAAATTTTCAATTTTGTGGTTAAGAAGTGTCAAGTGTAAGACACCACTTTTTTTAGACTACCTATCGGAATGCGTATTAACAGTACTGTAACATATTTCAGACGCCTTTATATTCAGTATGATTGTAATCTTTCTTGTGAGAATGATCCTTCTGCGTTGTTAGCGTTTTTCTGAAGAATTATCGTATACGGATTATAATTTTTGTTTAAATCAAACAAATATTTATATAAACTCAAGTGGATTTAATTTAAGCAAATCCTTTATTTAAGTCAAAGAAATTGTACCAAACAAATTATTTGTTTCGATTAAAAAGGTAGATATTTTTCATTTATTAGAATGAAATAAATGCCTTGTAAATTGAAACAAAAAATTTGTTTCTTTCAATAATATGATATCAAGCAAATTTTTTTATTTGATTCAAACAAATATTTTTCTGAGTGAATAAAAGATTTAAATTCAGAGAATTATTCACTGTTAGTATCTGATAACATAGAAGAAAATTTAGGCATATTATATAGTTTATGAATTGTTCAATTTCATCCCTTTGAAAATGAAATATTGTAACAATGTGTTAACACATTGTAATGTATAACAATTTAATAAAGCTAATTTAATTTAATAATGTAAATTGAATGTCAGTAAGCTTAATGTATAACTGACAGAGTTTGATTTTGGTGAAAGCCGAATGATAATGAACATTCTATTCCATCGTCAAAATTTGTCCCTTTCATTTCACAGATCTGACTTATTCTCTCGGATTTAATTAAAAAGCATACAGACTATTCTCAAGCTCGTCCAATTACGTTCACCTAATTAATTCCATTTTGTCGTACGTACACAGTCACACAATAATATCGGCATATATCTAAGTATGGACACCTGAACATCGAGAAGAGGACGATATTCAAAGATATGAAAACAAAAATAAAAAGCATGAAAAAGAAGAAAGAACAATGAATAGAAAGAGATTAATTTGCAAGCAATCAACGATGAAATTAAATTCCGTATTTGACAATAAAAAAAGCCCACACTCTGTTATAAAAAAAACTAAGACCATTTTGCATCTTATAGTTAAATCTATTAAAGAATTCAATTTTAAGTTCATTTTATTTTTTTTTCTTCCTCGTAAAAATGAAAATAATTAAGTGAAACAATGTCTTCAGTAACAGTCAATAATATCCCTATTATTTTTTAATCAAAATTCTTCTATTGTCCATTTTTGGAAGGGAACACTAAACGAAGAATTCGATTTTATTTTGATTTATTTTGAAAATTGTATCTGGGGAACAGGACCACTGACAATTTCGTCATTTTTACTTGGACTATTATTCAAAATTGTACCAGAAGAATTTAATTATCAAGGAGGTATTTTCTGAGGAACAGGTAATTTTAGTTTTATATCAAAAGAACATGGTTTCAGGTTGATGATTTTTTAAACTGGGTCTTAAGGACATAAATACACAGAGTATTCAAAAAATCAAAGCGCTGCAAGATCAATTTTTTTAAGGGATGAAATACAATTGAAAATACATGGGAAAAATATATTCATTTGTGGTTGGTTGAAAGTGTTGCAGATAAAAGTGATCCATTTTTTGGATTATTTCGATACTTCCCGATTTATTTTGTATAAGCATGTTTGGTTTTCTGTTTTTTTTAAATTTATATATTACAAACCTAGTCATAATAAAATAATAAAAACAATTTTACATTCAAGTACTGAATATGCAGTTAACAATGAAAATAAATCTATGAAGTGGAGAATATTTTATAGAAAAGTATTAAGAAAGAGGTGAGGGGTTAACAACTATGGAATTAGTTGTACAAGTGGTCGGAATTACTATGGAATTAAAAACGAAATTATTGTAATTCTTGGTATTCTCGAAATTCCTGAAACTAATAGAGAATTACTGGATTTATGGGAATTATGTTGGAATTCCTAGAAATACATGAAATTAATTAGGAATTAATGGAATTCCGATTTCGTGCATGTCTTTTATTAATTCGGAATTTATGGAAGTGCCTGTGGAATTACTGGAATTACTATGGAATAACTGGAATCACTATGATATTACACTATGGTATTACTGTGAAAAAAGAAATCTTGAATCAACAAAAACTTCTTTGCAGCAAAGATATGATTCTACTGAAGGGTACTTACTAAATATTTCTTTGATGCAAAGAAATGCCTAGTTCGTTTTACGAATCAAGTAATTGGAGTAAAAAAATATTCCACCGGTTCAAAAAAATATTCCATCCATTCAAAGAAATATTTCTTTGTTCAAAAAACTCATTTTGGAAAAAAAAGTAACTTACACTTTTGTTATATGATTATCTTTTTCTAAATTTAAAACTAGACAATTTTTATAAATTATAATTACATTATTATTATCAGCAAATATACATATTTAACTGAAATAATTTATACAGCTTAAGAAGTTGATGAATCTGTAACAGAAAAATTCAATGAAAAATCCATTTCTCTATACTTAACTTTCTTTAGATTATCAAAAAAATATTTTTTGAACAAAATAGATAATTATTTAACCAAACAAAATATTTATTTTATTTTTAAAAATATCCCATTTATTGAATGAAATAAATAAACTTTTGAAGCAATAAAATATTCCTTTAAAGTGAAGACTTTTCATTTGTCTCAACAAAATTCTGCTTTCAGTCAAAGAAACCAAAATTCTTGATTCATGCTTGCATAAATTAATTGATTCAAATACTGCTTTATCGTCTTAAATGATTGAAAAGATTCAATCAAAGAAATATTTCTTTGGCAGTGATTTTCAGTTCCAACAAACCCGGGTTTCTCGTGTTAAAGAAATCATTTCTTCGAGTTGATTCTGTCATGTTCCCTGCAAACAAATATTTTTTTGCATATGAAAGAAATATCACCAAAGAAATGAATTCTTCGATTTGAAGTATGATTCTCTTGACTAGCAGAAAAATTTAGTTAATTTATGTAAAAAATTCTTCGATACAAAGAAATGGAAACAAATGCATTTCGTTGAACTTAGGAATCTTTTTTTTCAGTGTGGAATTCATGGAAGTACTCCAGCAATTCATTGGAATTATTGGAAGTACTTGGAATTAATTGGAATTTGGAATTGATTGGAATTAGTGGAATTAATTCCGGAATTGGAATTCGTTATACCCAAAAATTTAAAGTTTTTAACCCCTCGAAAAGAGATAAAAGTGTAGAAAATGAAACATGAAAAAGGGAGATGCCTGAAGTAGAGTAAGGATATTATAGATGGCGAAATAACATTTCGCCATTTATGATAAAACATTACGCCATTTTCTGTGATAAAACAATCAGGCCGAGGCTGGTCAGCGTTGGCTTCCATAATGGAACCGCTGTGGTAAGAGGAGGGGATAAGTATGTTTATGAGGCTCGCTTCCGGCCAGTCCAGCAGGCTTATCTCGAGCTTTTAAGAGGCTTGAATGACCCTTCCACAAACCCGCTTCCACAACGATTCCCTCACTCTACAAGCCACACAGTTTATCTCTATTTCTCTTTTTAAATTTCCTGTTCCTATTTCGGAGTCTTAAGCACACTTGCTTTCAAAATGGTAACGAGCGTGATTAAGACGTTGGTCAGGAATGCCATAAAGGAAGTTAGTAGAAACCTCTTCATTTCAAAACCACAAAGATTACATCTAGGAAACTATCCCACACTTTATGACATTATGAAAGTATAGTTTGCTCATTCTTTTTTTATAATTACACTGTCCGACATGATTTTTGTCCTTCAAAGAACTCTAGGTGATTCTTATAAGATTTTTCCCGTAGATTACTAATCCTTTGACGAAAATGCTCTAGAACGTCGAGGTTTTTTGAAAAATGTGGTCAAAAAAATTTTGAAAAATAAAAGGTAAAAAAACGCGGTTTTGGCACTTTTTGAAATATGCTAGAATCTTCCACGTGAGCTTAAATGAAAGCTTGAAACTTATACTTTAAAGCTATTATACTGGAAACTGAAGGAAAGTAATGCAGAGCCGTTGGGGACAGCTTTTTGGACCAACATGCTCCAGCCGTGGTGCCCGTTTCGTTTAACTAGCATGACTGCAGTGTGTTGGACGAAAAAACTGTTCCTATCGGCTCAAAGTGGGGAAAAAAGGTGCCTGTGCACAAATCAATTTTCAGCCCACAACTTTTATCCAATTTGCAATTTTTTTAAAAATGAAAGTCTATGAAATTGTGCATTGTTTCACGATCCGAACTTTCAGAAGAGTTTCTTGACAAGTTTTTTATTTAACAGACAAAATGGAAAAAATTTTGTTTTGGTTTTTTTATGACCGCCATTTTGTTGGAAATTTTCTGACCTGACTACAAATGGCCAGAGTTGAGGCAGAAACTCATTAAAAATGTCGTCTGGCAGTGTTAACTGATAAAATTTTTTTCGGATTGTTGTAAAATTAGTGAACAAAAGTTATATTTTCTATATTTGCGATAATGAAGTACTTTTGACCTATATTTTTTGAAGCAGATTTTATTTTTTTTTTTTTTTCTAAAAGAATGTTTATTTAAAATTTGAAGAAGTTTAACATGAATTATTAATTGTTTATAACAATTTAATAAACAAATATTATTTATTATATATTATTATATTATTATATATTATTATATATTATATATTATTTATGAATTTTTTTAAAACATTTATTAAATTTTATAAATAAATTTTGTATTTTATTTTCCTATAATCTGCAAACAATAAAATAAATGACAAAACAGACCGTTTCAGTACCTCACGCCGAAATTGACGCCGCACAGTGGGGCAAAATAACGAAAAAATGTTCAAAATACGATTCCGGCTACAATTTTGAATCGATTTCGAAGGTTTTGTTTTTTAATTAAAGCTAACTAATTTTTCAAGAGAATCCTTGAGGCTAATTTAAAAATTTCTTTTATTTACTTTATTTAAACCCAAAGTTAAAAAAAATTAAAATTTAAGATATTGTTGTTTTAATAACACGCAATTAATTTAAAATGAATGATATTAGTGTGTTAACGATAAATAAACCTTCGCGAAGTATAACTCAATAGTTTATTATAAATAAATAATTTGTTAATAACAATTGTATTGTTTTAAGCAATGGTAGGTGATTTTTTAATCATTTTGGATATTTATTAAGTGATTTTCGTTTTCAATCCAATTTAAAGTGAGATTCAAACATTAAAAAACAAAATAAATATATTTCTTATTGTTATAAACAAATTTTATAAACAACCGCCCAGTTTGAGCATTTTTTGAGTATTTGAGGTACTTTTTTTAAAAATGTGTTTTGTTTGACTTGCTGATTATTTATGCTTCAGTAAACTATATCGTCATTTCATAGCAATTGTGATTGTTATAAACAAATTTTATAAACAGATTCACAGATTGAGGAATTTTTAAGAGTTTCAGGTACTTTTTTTGTAAACACGTTTTGCTCAGAAACTATTAGTTAAAGAAAACTAAGATCTTTTTGATATTTATCCTATAATAACACCGATCTGTATTAATGTAATATTGGCAAGCCCAAGAAAGGACGTTTACAACAAAAGTACCTGAAACTCTTAAAAATTGCTCAAACTGTGCATTTGTTTATAAAATTTTTTTATAACCATAACACTTGTTATGAAATGACAATGTAGCTTACTGAAGCTTATCTAGCAAGTCAAATAAAACACATTTTTAAAAAAGTA